>JADDOH010009487.1:0-83451 GCA_016648135.1 Agrypnia vestita
TCGTGACTTCATGGTGTGAAAATATTCCGTTGCTTGGTGTGAGTGCGTTTTATTGCATCCTAAAATTTCAATTTAAATATGCCTAAAGAAAAATATTTTCAAAATTAATATTTTTTTATTTAGAAACTATGACCACGAATTTGATGTTCACTTAATTAAGTTTGTTTTAAAATGTTCCTGTAATAAATTTATTTTGATCTTATGAAAATGAATTAAATGTTTTTTGTTTAAATTCGTAAGACTACGAAAATACTTATATTTTAAAATAAGCAACTAAAGGTGTAGAAATAAAATGCATATTTTTTACAAATCAAACGGATGTGGAAACCGATATTTCTGAATCATCAACTATTATTTTGAAATATCAGCCATGTAAGAAGTATGTCTATATTTAAAAATAATTTTGACAGCTTATGAAATGGATTACACTGCGTAGACATTCAAGTAGTGTTCTTCCTGGAGGTTATTCTATAAGAATCTATGCTCATATATTCAAGATCTAAGATGCTAGTATCTGCAAATAAATAATTATATTCCTTGGAAGCTTGAACATTTTATAAACAAAGGCTATAAATTATATCCCCTGAATTGTTTTTGATGTTTTCTCAACACAGGTTTAATTAAGAGTTTTTTTTAAACCAATAATAAAATGTTTTATTTGATAAATTATAAGTGACTGTATTTTTTCAAAAGAACTTTACGATAGCTAAACGGGAATGATCTTTAAAACTTTAAAATTATACAAAAGTAAAATTTTCATATTTATGCCTTCTGTTTTAACGAATTTGTTATGCCACGTATAGAAAAATCTCGTGTAGCGCCATTAATTCGTCCTATGATTGCTTCGCGATAAGTGAAATCGCGTGAATGGAATAAAATAAGGAAAATGAGTCATTTTAATATAAATAATAATAATAAATAATAATAATAATCCAGCATAAAAATGAAAATTACAATGATTATGATTTAAACATAATAAATATTCAAACCCTCTTTACTTACAGTCATCTTTTATATATGTTCTCTTATTAATCAAAAATATTTGTGTATACCTTTGATTGTTCTATGCTTTTGTTTCTTTATTGATTTTTAATATTTACGTCTTTGATTGTCTATGTTTTTGTTACCTTACTGATGGTTAATCTATGCTTGAAACTTATCTGTGATTGTTTTTATTTTTCTTTGACTTTTTATTATCTGCTATACTTGTATTTAGATTTCAGTATACTCAGTATTCTCCTGAAAAAGGGATCTTTGGTCTCGAAACATGTTAAGTGTTTAAAAATAAAATCAGTGGTTGAAAAAAAGTTAATTGTTTTAATTTTTAAATCAAATTAATTAATCAATTAGAAAGACATACAGAAAAATATAATTCACGAAAAAATATTAGGTTACTACTGGGATTCGAACCCAGGTCACCTCCTTTCCGGGGCCGGTGCTCTTACCACTAAGCTATAGCAACCCTATATGTTTCCGTGAATATATCGACCTTATATGTAGTTCTTATTTTTATTAATTGATTAATTTTCATTTTGGAGCAATCCACCTTTTTGATACGGTAGTTGAAATTACTTTGCAATGCCACCGTTAGATAGATGCCAGAATTAATTGAATAATTCATTTTATTTGGACATACATTTATACAATAGATATTATATATATTCAAGAACACATTCATATTTGTAAAGTTGTAATTTTTCAGAACAAAGTTCTTTTAAATTTTTAAATCAAATTAATTAATCAATTAGAAAGACATACAGAAAAATCTAATTCACAAAAAAATATTGTTTTAATTACATTCATATAAAATGTTACCACAAGGTGGGTTTGCGTTTACAGAAGAAGTTAAAATTACTATATTAATGTACAAAAATAACAAAGTATATAAAAAATGCGCGCATTTTAAGTTAGTGAATATATGTTTAAATAAATGTTCCGTCTACCGAGAGGTAGGTATTCTAGTTATAATTCACAGTATGAATTGATAAAATAATGTGATAAAAAAAAAAATGAACTGATAAAAGATCTCTATCAAAATATGACTTTTATTTCGTATGAATGTACAATTAAGTAAGCAGAAGCGACCTTTCATTGTATTTTGTTTCAAGACTCGCTATAAAATAGGTTTCGAAATAAATTCGCCAATATGTAATTGATTAAATAAAATACACGGTGATAGAATCTTCGTTTTGCCCATTTACTGAGTTACAAACATGTTTATCTCAATCTCATACGATCTTTGCATACTATGTATTTTGAAGCTTCGTTCGAGCGAAATAAAAAAAAAATTATATTTCACTCGTCAAATAATTTATTAAACACAGACTTCGGCGAATTGGATCTCTCCAATCAAAGTATGATCTTTAGACCTTCGGATACTCACCTCAGTCATGACTCTAGTAATATAATGTAGCCTCTCACGTGTATTGTTGTGTGTGGTTAAAATATCATCACCATGATATTTTAACCACACACACACACATACACACACACACACACACACACACACACACACACACACACACACACACACACACACATACATAATACTCTAACTGTTATTTGTAATTTTTATCTGATTGTGTCAATGCCTTGTGAGTGATTTTTTGCAGTTTGACGGACAATCATCGGTACCAGACAATCGGTTACCAATCATCGAAACAATCAGATACAAATCACAAATATCTGTTACATGTGCGTGTGTTTGTTTATGGAGATGTATGCGTACATAAATATGCATTACCATGAACCTCCTCCTCCTTTCCTCTCACTCCTGATCCCTTTCCTACTTTAAATTCTAATATTTTTTTCTTTTTTTTTTTGTTATTGTGCAATGAATTTTGTTATCATTATTTTTTTTAAATTTATTATTTGTTATATTGTTATATACACTGCGCAATAACTCAGCATCACACAGTGTTTTTGATTACTAATCATCACTCATGTAAACTGATATCAAACATAATAATTTCATTGCCTTTCTGTCTGCCCATAACTTTCTGTAACGTCCGTAATTTCATTCGAATTCACGGCTAAAAAAAAACGAAATTACACGGCCGGAAGTAGGGCGCGCAAATAACAGCGAGGAACGCATTTCATCTTGCCACCACCGCATATCCGCGACCCGTCAAAATTATGCTACATAATATATAGAAAGGCTTATCAAAGATACGAACCATGTTCCGTGATTTTTAGTTTCACAGCTAGTTTTTTATAATTACACTGTAACCTTCCCAAAACAATAAAATTATATAAAAAAATACTGCTATTATTTTTTTGTTTACCATGAGAGATATTTTATATAATAGCGCAAAAGATAACCGCTTAACCCAAATCGAAGTCGCGTTAAACGAGGTTTTCCTCTATTTAATAATAATATGTGTGTCCGACGAAGTTTTAGTATCACTAAACCAACACTGCATAGCAATCCGGATAGCACCACATCTGAATACAAAATCACCTCTCTGCACCGAACTAGATGCACCCAGATTATGGGGACACACCTCAATGCAGATGGGGTTCCACGAGTGAAATACAGAATACATTTTTTCCAAATACCAAAGGCCTCTGCGGATAATAAAACGAGGTTCTAATACGATTACAGAAACGTAAATATAAATATTTCATTTTATTCTCCAATTTCATCAAAAGGTTTTTTATCGTCCTACTTCGAAAGTTACTGAGAAAACGGATTATTTTAATGAATTCATGGGCTTACTTCTGAAAAGCTACGAGCGCTGAAAGCATATTGATAAGATGGTTTCATACTCACCCTTAGGTAAAAAAAAGCTTCAATGGCTTACGAAGAATCACGGGCTAGATAAAAAGATGACACAATTTTAATAAGATCAGTAAAAATTATTCGACAAACGAGAAACAAAATATTTGATACCTAATATTTGGTACCATATAATTTATTTAGGCTTACTGAATATTGTAAGAGGCAAAAGTTTTAATTTTTAATTATAGTTTAAACAGGTATACCAATTCTTTTTTTATATTTATCGATGTTCAATTGCCTTTATTGTTAAGGTGTAGGTAAATTATTATAGAAGGATAGCAGGTGAAACATTATAGTATACATATAGTGAAACGTTCCACGATAAGATAACTCGTTGGCACACCCTTTTTTGCCTTTAATTCAACAAACAACATACAACAGAAAAATTTAAAAAAAGATGCCCCTGACACATCTGGAAATATTATAAAAATAGAAACCTAAGAGCATCTCCAAACCCTGAGGAGTTTTAAATGCAACAAGGATTGTATGAAGATAGATTGGATCTTGTTTGGTCAGAAAGTATTGAAGCTACGCGAGATAGTGGAAGAAGAATCTAGATGTCTTCTAGAAGAAGAGAAAGAAAATAATGAAATAATAGTAAAAATCTCGGCGCGTCAGGCGAGGATGCCAACCATTACACTGTCTACGAATACTAGTGAATAGGAAAAATAGATTAAAAATATGTTTTAATTTATATTGTAATACACACACACACAATATTAGTTATTAAATTACTACTATAATTTCGAGAGGTGTAGTCCCTCTCATCATATACATTTTTGCTATACTGGCCACTTTGATATCATTGAAAGATTTGGCATATACTTCGTGGTGCAACATTACAATTTAAAATACGTTTTACTTTACTTTTTAATACACATGCACAATATGAGTTATTAAATTACTACTGTATAACTCATATTGTGTGGGTATTACTTTACAAAGTAAAGTAAAACATATTTTAAATTATAATGTTGCACCACGAAGTATTTATCAAATCTTTCAAGGAAAAATAGATGTTTAGAAATCTCTTCATTAAAACATGCCTGTTATAAACTTCACCGAGGGTTATTTAGGCAGGACTTATTTAAATTTGTCATGTACAAAAAAAACATTGTGGTTATTCATTATAATAAACTTTATAAATAACTCTGCTTAAACATACTGTCAAGAGAGTTAAAAAATGATAACTACGCATTCTCGAAGTCTTTCGAATAGTCCAGATGAATCTAGAATCAACTAACCTACTCTCGAAAAAACCACAAACTAGTCGAACGTTCTCGAACATTCGCAGAACCAACATTTTTTGTATAAAAGTAAGGACGATCGTGCACGAAAGATAAGTAATTTTCGACATTACAGCGATTACATAGATAAAAGCAAAATGTGCGGTGGCGTAGCAGTGTAAGTGAAGCGAATAAGCTTGTGAAGTGAATTAGTGCGAATCTATGGGAAATATTTAAGAAACAATTAGTGTGAATTTAAGAACGGCGCTTCAATTAAATTCGTATCTAGTGACTTTGTGTAATAATTATAAAAATAAATAGTTTTGAGTGTTTTATTAGTGTCCCACAGCAACGATCCCGTGAAAACACGTAGGTATAATAACCACATGACTTTATTCAACGAAGGAAATTAATTTTTCCTAACAAATTTATTCAACGAAGGAAATGAAATTTTCCGAAGCTGATCGGATTAATTTTTGAAGCATATATGAAGCTATGTGGTGAAATGTATAAATAAAGTTCAGAATAAATTTTATTAATTTTCATCAGTTGCAATGAGTCGAGATTTTCATTCAATGTGATTTTTATTTTATGTTGGATTTAATCGGTAGTTTTTGCGAACTTCTCGTGTAATTTAAATATTTTTCGTGTACCTTCTACAATTAAATGTTCGCGTCAATTATCGTGCTATTTGCGAGCTTGTGAACATTAATCTAAAATTTAATTGATGTGATGTGTTCTTCGGTAATCTTTAAGAGTTATCGTTATTTATGGGAAATAATATACGTCGCACTTAAGTAGACATGAAAATAAATTAGTAGTGTGATTGATAACTTAATTCTCCCATTAATGTCCTGTAAGTCCCGGTGTTAACTATATTGTTTTCTATATATCTTTCAGTAAGTGAGCCATTTAAATTGTTTTTCATATTTAAATATTTTACTTTTAACTACGCACTTTAACTACACAAACTGAGCAAGTAGCTATTAGATTTTATAACGATTGTATTTTCGATATTTGCAATCCTTCCTTCCAGGTATAAATAATATTTTAACTTATCTTAACATATTAACTTAAAATATAAGAATTGGTCAGGCACGTACTCAAATAAGTGATAGAGAGAGTGAAAAGGTTGAGGAATGCTTTAGTAATAAGAAATAAATAAAAATGTAATAAGTATATATACATATATATATATATATATACATATACTTCGGGCCGGTTATAAAAAATTGACTTTGGCGCAGACGTTACAACAATGAGCTATATACTCTTATATACTCTATAAAAGAGTATTTAGCGCTATAGTATACTATATATACTCTTAAGGAGCTAAACATCACAAATATATAAAACTGGGAAGACTTCGGTAGCTGAGTCATGTGGAGAGGGTGACCGAGCATCAAACACCAAAGTCCCCGTTGAACTCAAGGCCGATAGGGCCAAGGAGCTTAGGAAGGCCAAAATTAAGATAGAGTGATAACGTCCTCATTTCAAGAGACCTGGCAATAAACCGATATGAGTGAAGGAAGACTCCTGAGGAGGCAAAGACCCACCAGGAGTTATAGAGCCAAGAGTGATGATGAAGAATAAGTAAAAATGTGAACAAAATAATTATTAATGTATATCAGTTAACTTTCAAAATTATATGGAATAACAAACATACCTAAATAATTCTTCAAGAATTAATTCTGATTCTATTTACTTAGATCTAGATGATTCTGATTAAAATATTTTAAACACAATCACATTGAGATTCGTTAGCATAAATGTACATATTTGAGTATATATAATGTAACAAAATTTTTATTTTATTTTGTTTGTTTCACGAACCCAAATCTCAAAAATGCCTATTTTTTTAACGTCAGTTGAAATTATACCTATTTTCTGTATTGTCGCCTTCAATTGTGTACTATTGATAGTATAATTTATTTTATCTAAGAAAATCCAGATATTATTTACCACGTATTTATGTATGCCAGGCTGACGGATATTCTTATAATAATATGGATAGACTTTGTTTTAAAATGTATATTTACTGGGTAAACTGGTTTTTATTATATTACTATAACAAAAGATATGATTTGTCACAAACTGGTTGGTTTCAAATTGATACAAAGCTTGTGTGGTTAAATATAAATAAATTATTTGAATTTTATTATAAATAAGTACTTAAATTATATAAAATATATAATAAAAAATAAATTACGATTTAAATATACTAGTATTATTACTAAATTTACCTATGTTTGTTACGTAGCTATTTCTATTTTATATTTTACATAAGAATAACATGACAAAACTGAAAATATATAAAAATTTAAACACAAACAATAACGATTACAAAAATAGCTTTGATGTCACAGTTGCTCGATCGTTTTTAACTAATAATTAGGCATAAATCTACTTTTTAAGGTTGAGAACCAGCTCTCTTACAACCTGTTTATATGTTAGTGAAATTATCATGTTTGTAAAAGAAAAAATGGTGTACCAATATATAAGTAATGATTATGGAATATAGGTGCTTGTCATTACTTATTAATATGTTCCTCCACGAAATCCCTGTCAAATTAAGTAATAAATTATTATATTTCCCAAATGAGGATACTGCGTAGGATTGACATAATGTGGCACATGTATTAATAAAATATCTTTCCGATATCTTAGATACGAGCTTATTCGTTAAATCAACGCGGGAAAATTTTCCAGAGAAAACCGAGCAGAACGATTGGCCATGACATATGGTACGTTAATAAATTTATTTTTTTCGAAGAAAATAACGGAAAAAATAATGTTGACATTTCTGTCAATTCGCATAAGTCGATTTTTCGTGATTAATTTCATATCTTAATCCCAACTATATACACTAACACCATGAACTACTTTTTATTACGTTAATTACATAACGGTAAGCTACTTGAGACAATAATATTAAAACGGCATTTATATGTTTTTAAACGTCTAGAATAGGTTCAATAAAATTAAGCTAAGGCTTAATTATGTTTTTATACTTTTCGATTACCATCATGGCACAGAACGGACTTTGGGGAATTTAGATTCATTAAATGGATCTAGAGAGTAAGCCCAAGTCGACCCGCCGCAGTATCCATTTACCCTTTAAAGATTATGTAACATTTGTATTACAATAATCTTGTAATTGTGATCTTAAAACCAACTGCGTAATTTTTCGTTTAGATTTGTTAATTTATTTTCCAGGATTATCTGTAAATGGCTGCTGTAAATCTTCGGGAATCGATATAGAAGATTAACCCAAAAAGAAGGCCATTTAATAATGGAGGAATCATATTTATTGTCTTAAAATAAAATTTTAATGCGAACGATCTCCGGACAAATATCCAAAGCATTTTGTTTAAAGAAGTATATGAATCTTCGGGTTTATTTCTTCTGGGGTATTATGCCGACGTTTCGGATCCAATGGAATTTGAAAAGGACTTAAATGTAAGTGTTTCTATGAGTGTTGTTACTGTGGTTAAGTGTTGGTATTGGTTAAGTATAAACCAATACAACACTAACAATTACAACAACACATCGGCTCTAATAATGAACCCTGCAAAAGAATCCGAAATGTCGGCCAGAAAGCTCGTAAAAACACGGCATAATACCCCAGAAAACAAAAACCAGAAGATTCTTAGTGTGCGTGAAAATTCTAAATGAACATTCTAAAGTATTGTAACGAGTCGTCCGTTGACATTTGACAGCCGAAGACAAGCGCAGGCGCATGCCATAGATAAGTGGCGCATGCGCAGAACGGCGGTGTGCTCAGTCGTGAAATAACAAGATGATTCGAAAGCGAAGATTTTGGAAGGGTTCTTACCGCAGTGGCGAGACAAAAGCGAAGCGGTTCTTTTTGGTTGAAAAGAGTATTGCGTTGCGAGCGAATTTAAAATGTCAGGTAAAATGTTGAACCGAGAATAAAAGGTTTATTTTACGAGTTTGAGTTTCATTTCATTTCGAGCGAGCCACGACACGTAACAGTATATTAATTAATATTTCGATTTTAAATAATTATAAATTTAATTGACACTTTATATAAACATTTATTTTAGAAATTTTTTAGTTTCCGAATTTAATTTTTTTTTTTAATAAAATAAATAAATACTTATTCCTTAGGAATCAACCTCAAAAAATTCGTTCAAATATCGTCTTTTCGCAATCGTCTTCATTGGCCCACAATCTGACAATGCCATAACATTTGTGGTGGCCCGAAACACATATACCCGTGTAATGAGTTACCACAGATGTTGACATCGAGTACGGCAGGCTGTTACCCTCAATACAGAGGTCGAGCGCTTTTCACTGAAAGCGCTGAGCACAATCGAAAGTAGGACAATATAACGAGAGCGACGGCCGCGAACAAGAGAAATGCTACGAACAGCTATCGCAATCCCAAACAGCGAACGCTGCAGATCGAAGCCACGACACGCAAGATACTGCGATTCCTTTGTCCACGACAACTATATAAACGGTAATCTCCAGAGCAGATTATCTCACTCGCCCCGTGTCTTTCTTACGGCGAAGCGCTTCCCGAGCGAAGTTTCACTTCTCGGGAAGCTATCTATCAAGCGGGAGCTCTCGCGAGTTTATTACTCATTTACTGTACACCTTTATTGTCATAATTGTAACTTGTATCAACATTTCATACTTCAAATAAATTCTGTTAAACCACCGCGACTTTTACATCATCATCTTCAGCAGAGATCTCCGACTCTATAAACGGAGTGGTGACCCCTATAGCTTCAGATTCTTATCCAAAACCGGAAGACTATACCACCTCCACACATCCATATTTTATCACAATTTTATAATGCCCTTTTCAATCCCCATTGACATCAGTTCTCGAAATCTGAATTCAACTTTCGATTATGGCCTTTCACTCCGTTCAGCTGACAGTACTTCACTATCCACCTCCACTCATAATACTGAATTCTTGAGCTCCTCATTCCAAGTGTAGTCGGCTAGGCTGTGGGTATTTTTTTATTTGATTTTATTTAGATACAAGTATATGTATGTAATATAATAGTACGTACAATAAGTGGTTGTCGGTGTTTATGTTCTTAGTCCTCCTCACTAGGTGTTTCTGTCCTGAGATGGTCTTGTTTTTCCTATTTATATTATTTTTTAAATTTCTATGTCGTTTTTAGTACAATTTTTAATTTGTCTGCATCGGTTTCATATATCCATACCGTTATCTTTTTTAAACTCGTCAGTATTTTCAATATTTTGAAGGTTGGAGGGAGGACGCTGTAAAGCTTAGTTACAAAATAAATAATACTTCGTTGACCAAAAGTTGTGTTAACCGTTGGTACATTTTAAATACGTAATCAATTACATTATTAACTACGCATAGACATATTATCATCACAGAAAACAATTACCTCCAAAAGCAGGTTACAGAAATTTTACGTTTCCAGAAACCAAAAGTAACCATTTTTTATCCCCATACCTCTCCTACTCGTTTCATTATCATGGACATTGTTTTGTCGCTGTAACATTGTAACATTGCATACCTCAAATATATTTAAATTGTTAAACTAAATTGTTTGGATGGTTGGAAGAAATTGCCAACTAGAAATAAACCCATTGTAAAAATATGTATACAAAAAAAATGAATTTTTATCAGTCACGACATCACCCTACACACACACATGTAGAGATTTTTATTTATATCCTTTCTATCGCACCGATTCGCTACTAGAATATTTCTTACGCAGCTAGGTACTCTGGTACTTAATTCGTACTCTGGTACTTGTCTTACTATATTCGTAGGGTTCGCCCGCTCGCTTTCTAAGAATTTGCCTTTTGTCATACAAAAATTATCCCCACGCAATGCTGCCGCCACTTATAAAGAAACATTTTCTGGAATATTTTTGTACATTCTCGTGAATTCAATCAATTGTTTCCGAATAATTTGAAGTTCTCCTGGATTTAGGATTTCGTGATATTTTCAGTCAGTTATTTGGTGCTTATTTGCTATTTCATTCAAATATGTGAGTATGCTCACACATAAACATTTTTTATTTTTTTTATTTAAGTTTACATAATATTTTACATATATGATACTTGTTAGTTAATTTTAATGGATTTTTTCAAATTTTTACAGTCCCACGAAAGTATGAACTTGTGAATGGGTCCGGAGAATGTCACAAGTGTGATAGATAACTGTATTTTTTAAAAACCATAACACACCCATGCAAAGAAATATATGTATTAAGAAACATATTCAAAGAAGGTTAGTACATACATACATATAAGTATTAATACTTCCATGATATAAGGAAAGGTATACGTGTCTGCTCTCCATCTCGGAAAATGAAAATCTTGAAAAAATCTTCCGCGTACATCATGGGAAATAAAAAAGGGAGTATATAGGTAGACCGCAAAAGTTTTATGGGTAAAATTTTTAGGATAACATCAAATAACGTGTATTTCTTTATTAAGTTTACCGTACAAAATAAGATTATTACAATGATGCGGAACAGGGAGGCAATTAAATAGAGAAAGTTTTTTTAATGAAAGTACATTACGCTAACATCACATATACATACTAAGAAATATATAATTTTATTTGAGACTAGATATAGCTCATGGCTTAATAAAAAGCGCTACCTAGCGTAGCGTCTTGGTAAAGTTAGTGACGAACATTGATAAATATTCTTTTTTCTTTTTGCTTTTTATACCTCATTTTCAACTTCTTATTTTATGTACCTTTATTATTTCTGTCATGTGGTAGCGTTAACGTCAGACATTGACGGACAAATTTTTCTCTGTCTAGCGTTGAACGTTGCCATGTATTTCCGCATAATTTGATTATTCTTTCTGTCTCTTTTTCTCCTGGGGTATTATCGGGTGACGACATTTGTTTAGCAATTATTCGTCTTCAAAGTGATGCGGCCAGGCCATTGCCAATTTATTTTCTTGAATCATCAATGTGTATATTTTCTATCTCTTGGCGTCATGCTCAACGTGTATTTTTACATACACTTCTCTTTTGTTATGAGTCCATCATTCCTAGCCTAGATTTAGACACGGATCCTTGATTAATCAAGGATCCGTGTTCAAAACTTGATCACATGACAATGGATATCAATGTCAATTATGTATGCCAGCTTGAGAAAGTCAATCATTACTTTGTTTAAATCAATCAAGTCTACCTAAGACAAAAAGTGTTTTTTTTTTATTGTTTCAGAAGTTTATCGAACTTCATAATCTCACATATTGAAATAAAAACTTTTGTTTTTTAAATTCTAAATGAGGGCATTATCAATCACCTCAAAATTGATAATGCCCTCATAAGGCAAATTAGAAAATTATAAATGTATGTAGTTCTTAAAAACAAATGTTATTAATTCCGTATGTGATAAAAAATGGCCGTAGTAGGAGGCTATTTGAAAAAATTCTCTCAAAACTCCAAATTAGTTTTTTTTTTACGGGAACAGAAAGAAACTCATATTACAGTTCTTCTTAGTATCCTCCCTCATCTGGCATCCTAACTACTAGTGGAGCATGCCTAAGATCCCTTATAAATAAAATTATTATATGAAGGTTATAATTATGGTCCCCCTCCGACAATGCAGACAATATGTCGACAATACATTGACGCTTACAATTTACTAACAATCGTATGAACTATCACGTCCATCAGTATCTCCCAACAAACCACTTCATTAAAGGCTTTGTGTAGTCTAACCTCGCTTGGATTCTGGTCCAATGGAGGCGATCTCTCCCTATTTTAAATATTTAATTTCCCTCACTAAATATCAGTCGGACCGCTGCATTGAATACAGACTGCACTTTATACAGCTTCACAGTTGGCAAACAACTCTTTATTCTATTACAATGGTCCAATAGCGAGACCATAAAAGTGTGTATTTCCTTAAACTAAATGTCGGGCTTGTTTCTCTGTATTTGATTTTTTTGTTTTATTATAATTTTTAATGTTAGTACGTGTTAAACTGCACAGTCATTTTACGACATGATTATATTTAACATATTTTTTACGAATAAATATTATATTGTAAATAGACGCTTGAAAGAATTTACGCACTGCCCAAACCTCTGGTAATATGTCACTTGGAACAACACAATGGAAACATCGGAAACGGTCTACAGAAATCTACAATTATTTACAACCTTCGCGTAACGTCTACAAACAACTAGAACAGACGGTAAGTGACGAATTAAATCAGCATTAAAGTGTAAATACGGAACTATGCCGCGGCGGGAGTTGAGTTGTCGTGTTTGACAGTTCGATTCAGCGTGAAGTACGCACGAGCCGCGAGACAACGCTCAGGGTGGCTAGTTGTGAATTGCGAAGTGACAAATATCGAACGAAGTACATAATTGGTGAAATAAATAAATGGAGACTAGGATGGAATATTCTAGTGAATGTTAAATACGTGTTACCAGCGATAATAAAATGTTAATTTACGAGTTATATATAGTGTGATCAAAAGAAAAGCGTTAAGTTTAATTGTTTTAAGTGACTTTGTACATTGAATAGTTAGTTAATTTTCTTAAACTTTGTACATTGAATTGCTAATTATTTTTTCAATTGGTTGAGCAACTCTATAGATGGACATTAAAAAAAATAAATTATTATTTATTTTAATTTTGAACAAACATGTGGTGTAATGGATAAAATAAAGGTAAATTAAAACAAATAATAAAATATTTTTTTAATGAACATTTTTTTTTCTTTTTTTATGCTTCAACAGGCCACGAGGACCAATTACAGAAGCGAAATACATCACAAAACACCCAGGGTTGATATATCACATAGATTAAAATTTTTACCTCACCGGGAATCGAACCCGGTACCCTCGGTGTGGGAAGCCACCTACTCATACCTACATACATAAGCCGCATACCCACTTCGCTACAAGGCCCGCCGCATTTATTAATTAGAATATACCTATTTGTTTTCTTTATTGTTACTTCACTTATTTATTAAAAAAATTTGTTTCGCGGCCAATGGTATAATGATCATAATAATAATAATAATAAAATAAAATATTATATATTTAAACAAAAACATATAACAAAAGTAGTTCAAAAAAATATTGAGACTTGAAGAATTTGTGTTTAGATATCAAGATGTCATTCGTACAAAGATCTTATTATCTTCTCCCTAACTAATGACATCTCGCATCTCTTAACGTGCTGGCTTTCATGGTTTCGGTGTGAATTGTTTGAAGTGGTTTATGAAGTGTTCTCGGGTAATACATAATAATAATACCGACGTATAATACTTCTTACACATACTGTAGCTTGGGTTATTACTTTATATTGTAATACCTTACCTTTATTGTTTATAAATGGCGTTAAATAAATTTAAGAAAATAAATTAAGTACTTACAGGAAAATAACAATTTGTGCCAGTTAGTACATTGAACTTGTACAGATGAGCGTGTTTGTGAATTCCCATTTTACAGCGATAATTTATGGCTTGCTATTTGTCAGTTGTAATAGAATAACAATCATGGATTATTTTAATATATATAATAGATTAAAATGGTTACGTTCATCACGGGTATATCTATTCTCGTATTTTTAACGACAATCTACTCGATATGATGAAATATCGTCACATTAAAATGTACCAAAATGTCAATTTGAAGAAAGAATGTCATTAAAATAAGCAAATACTTACCCCACGATTGGCAGCTTTAAAAGAAATAATATATATTTCTAAGAATTGCCTAGAAATCAGAAAAAATATTAATAGCTAAATTAAATACCAAATGAAATTACTTTAACTTAAAATTACGCATTTTTATAGTTGACTAGCTTACCCGCGCGGCTTCGCACGCGTAGATTCTTAGTAACTTTAAAAACGTATTAAATCAATTACGTATAAATATACGTCGTCACAGACTTTTTTGAGTTCTACAACTTCTATATAGATAGTATTTAAATATCTTTTAAGGCAGCGCTTGTAAAAAACACCTCGCTCGACCATTTTTTCGTCGACTTTAGTTATAAAATAAGTCACCACGAAAAGCTCTTTTATTTTAACGGGATAATATATAGCCCATGTCTACTCTGAAAGTTTATTCTAAATATTTTTGAATGAATTTTTGAAATTGGATGAGTAGTTTCTGAGATAACTTCCTACATTCAAACATACAAGCTTTACTTCTTTATATATTAGTATAGATGATAATTGAACACGAAAAAGTTTGTTTAGTCTTATTTTATCCAATTTGCAATATTTGTAATATTTACATTTTTGTGAACTTTATTTCCCAAAGATTTAATATATTATTAGGTTTATATAATATGTAAAATTTGTCAAATGATTAATTATAAAAATTTTAAACGCAGAATATCCTATTAATAAAAGTTATATCTCTATTCCACAGGTAACTATAAATGCACGCTAGAGTATATTTTCTTGTACTCAACATAACAGCGCGCTAGGTGCCTATTTATAAACACTCACACTCGTATACTATACCTTATCATTACCTATACATATCTTAATAATAGTAGTAGGTAGATACTTATTTTTTTCAAGCATAAAATAATATTAGTATGGTAAATTAAATCTTAAGCAATTGACGTCACCGCCCGTCAATATAAAAAATGATTGCAAATATATACGATAAAAGCGTAAGCTATGAAATCAACAGAGTATGAAAAGAAAAAAAAACATTTGTTCTCATATAAACCGAGGTACAAGTTGTGTAATGGGGAACTTAAAAGAATAATTGGCCATCACTCGAGGACTAACGACTGGAAAAGATCCTTTAAAATATCCAGTTAAAGCCTCTTTAGGCTTTATAGGACCCTGGCAATAAAGGCTCCGGCCACAATGTGAAATTATGACGGCGTTATGAAAGCATTACGTCTCCGAGAAAACTGAATTTACACATTCAAATAAAGCCACTGAAAATATCATTTTCAATTTTGAGCAATAAAAACACTTTCTGGTGTCATAAAACGAATAATATTACTGTAACTTTGTTGTTAAGGTGATTATTGCGGTTGTTTGTATCACGCTGCCCGCACTTGGGCCATAATTACATTTTTAGATAATGGAAAACAAACAAACAAAGCGACAACATTATAGGCGTCTCAAATTAGTCTGCTTTCAAAGTAAATAAATTAGAATTTTTATTTAAACTTGATCGATTTTTACTCCCTTTATATTAACTCGTGGCGTCTGCTTGCTTGCCGTCAACAAAAACTTTGGATCGATTTTTGACCCTTTTCCCGTGATCCAATGGAGCTGAAACTTGGCAAGTAGACTCGTGGCGATGATCAAGAAGATCTATCAAATTTTTGTTAAAAAAATTAATAATTATAGTATAATTTCAGATTTTTAGAAATTTTATTGGTTTTTCAAATTGGAATCATTAGAAAAGTGTGATTACGGCAGCCCGATAACGTCGCGGAATATTTTCTAAATTTGAATTACTCCGTCGGTATGCATAATAGGTACTTCACTACGAATGTCGAAAATCTAAATTGACTGACAAATGTTTTTAGAATTTAATCCTCAAAGCATGAAGTGTCTTATCAAAGCTCAAAACATCTGACATTTTAGAAATATATTAAATTACTGTAAGTTTAGTGTTATGTTATATGTTGTAATTCGTCTTTAATTGCTGTTATATTTTACAAAGAAAGGGAGTATAATAAAAACTTGGTTTTTATGGGTTACTTTTTTATCATTTTTACTCCCTTTCTTTTAATTCGTAGCGTCTGCTTGCTTGTCTGACGAAAAAACTTTGGATCGATTTTTAGCCCTTTTCCCCTGATCGAATTGAGCTGAAACTTTGCAGGCAGATTCGCGGCGACGGTAAAATATCTAACAAATTTTCGTTTAAAAAAATTCTCGAAATTAAAATAAAAGATTTTTCGAAATTTTTTATTACTCCCTTTCGGAGCGTCGCCCGAATCGAGCTCAATGCGTTGGGTTAGCGCTAAACCTGTTTTAACTAGAAAATGAGAAAGGGAGTATAATAAAAACCTGGTTTTTATGGGTTAGTTTTTTTTAAATAATTCTCTGTCGTGTCATCCAGTAAAAGGGTGTTATTGCCGACCACTAATCAAAAACTTGTGCATACAAATTCGTACACGAACGCACACATATTTTATTTACATATACTCATATAAATTGTAACTAAAATGTAAGCACAAGGAATTGCAGACTGTCTGAATCCCCTGTACTATGTCACTTTGGAGCAACACAACATAATGCTTGAAGCGACGGGAATCTTCTCCTAAACATTAGAAAGGAAATAATCTTCTTGAGAGTTCGAAAGACCAGTGTATCGCGTATACGAAGCAGCATCGCGCTGCGAAAATGAAGTTTGTTTTGAAATTTCTATCAGTGCGAAATAAGCCGCAGGACGACGGACGATGGGGAATTCGGAGCGACAGAATTCGGAGCAAAGAAATACTAAAAATGTAAGTACGAAGTAGCGAAATAAATAAGTACGACTTTTGTGTGCGAGATATGAGAAGTGTTAAATAAATTGGTACCCAACGATGATAAAGAGTTCATTGTCGACTATTAAATTACGAAATAGTGTGGAATCAAGAATGGAGTTCTAATTTAATTTGTGTTAAGTGACTTTGTAAATTTGAAATAATTAATTACTAATAAATAAATCATTACTTAATTTCCAGTGTTTTCATTTGTCTCCTAAAGCCACGACTCCTGACAATATATCCATTCTGCAAGTGGAGAATTTACAATTGAAAACAATTAACTTATAAGAAATTTATCAGAATTTATTGTTTTTTTAAGATGAAAACACTTATTAAGATATGCAATAATTTGAAAGAATATCATGATATACGTTAAAATAGAATATTGCTAAAAAAACTCCACTTTAAAAATAAATAAAATGTAGGCGTATCATTACCAGTTGCAAAAACTATGTGTATTAACATAGTTTTTGCAACAAGAAAACAAATGTCTCTATTAAAGATTAGTGCAATAGTAACTTGTTGGTCTTGTGTCGCGGGTTCGAATCTCACTCCAGACCAGCAAATTAGTCCTATTTTCATAGCACAAGCGTTTAGCTTAGTTTTGAAATAGTAAGAATATTGATGTGACACGTGTTCCATGTTCGCATCTCGATTTAAAAAAGAATATATGAAATGTTCTTGAGTCGAACAATATATATAGAACTTTAAAAAATTTGATAATATGTGGATGCTCTTACGATGGAATTGGTTAACGTTGCATTGTGTAGAGTGATCACTTAAACCAGCTCATATAGGTTGTAAGCCCTGAGCCATCGTATAAGAGACTTCTATTCACTTTTTTCATAAATAAATAGCTTCGTCTCTGTGAGACTTCTATAAATTTATCATTAACTTTACGAGAATTGACTCAATTCTGGAAGCCGTCGATAATACGGCAGATCAGAGAGGATTGGGTGTTGGTTGGACTTTGAACGAAAGCCTCAGAATTTTTTTAAATTTCTTTTATTTATTTTTTTATTATTTTTTTTAAACTTATTTTATTATATTTAAATGTTTAAATTTCTTTATTATTTTTTTTATAATATTTAAAAATTATTTTATTTTATTTAAATAAAATATATATCAATTAATATTATTTTAAAACAACCAATTTTAGATACAATTAAATAATATGGTAAATTGGCAATTAGGCAAGTACGCATGCATACATGCTAAAAAATGTACAAAATAATAATATTTTGTCGTGCCACAGGGGCCTGAACCCGGGAACTTTTTATTGAGTCGCGGTGGCAACTTTATTTTTTGAAA
This sequence comes from Agrypnia vestita, assembly GCA_016648135.1. Taxonomy (NCBI): domain Eukaryota; kingdom Metazoa; phylum Arthropoda; class Insecta; order Trichoptera; family Phryganeidae; genus Agrypnia; species Agrypnia vestita. Next base: position 18,778 of record JADDOH010009487.1, read on the forward strand.
TTTATGACTGTCCGCGTGACGAGTTAATTTTCTATTTCACAACACCCACAAATTAAATTCAACACTTTCACGCCCGCTTCGCTTTTTTACACCTTTTCTCGCAAAAATGTCGCAGGTTTTCACGTAAAAGGTTTTTCACTACGTTAACCAGAAGTGCAACCAAGTTATACACCGTAATTACATTATATTTATTTTTGGCTAGAGAAGAAATAATGCAACAGCCATCAACGCTGCAAATAAAAGTTATGATAGCAATACTGAAAAGTGATTATAATAGAAGATCTTTTGATTGTTAATACATTTAAATATTGTGGTGTATGAATATCAGCTCAATTAATAAAATATGGTAATGCTACACAATAAATAATTAGAATGTACTGAAACTCAGCAATCGATTGTATAAAGTACAGAGAACATTTTTAATAAAATGCCAAAAGACACATGGAAGATGTAATCTTATCATGTAAAAATTGTAAACATTCAAAATTAAGCATAAGTTATATTGTAGTGTAAGCATAAGTTATATTGTAGAGAGAGAGAGAGAGTAGAGAGAGTAGTGAGAGAGTATACCTACTAAATGCTGATAACAAAATGTCACGCAACAGCGGTCAGTCAGAAGATTCTACAACATCCCACTACATAGAAAAAAGACTTCGTTAAAATAATCTAGAACTTTCTAAAAGCTTCTTGTTACCTCCGAACAACGAATTTATCTATAAAAGGAGTCACGCGACGCCGGCTTAAGCAATCAGTTCATGACAATAACAAGGTCACATCACGTAATTCTGTAGTATAAACAAGTGTGATCAGTGATTCGTGATATAACATTTAGTAAGCGAGCAAACTCAGTATGACAATCAGTGAATAAAGGAAGAATACCAGGCTAGTAGTCTCTACGAGCGAACATTGAACGGAATTTACGAGAAGTGGTCTAAGCCATAGATATAGCTTTAATAAATGCGAATTAAGGAACGGTTCAATAATAAGTGCGTGAAATATTAGGAAGTTATTTACCGACTTTAAAAATACAAATGGTACTACAATTTAACTTCAGTTAAATTGTTCAGCGACTTCCTTTGGTAATAAATTGAACTAAATTAATTTCCAGTATTTTCGTTTGCCTTCCAAAGCTACGTCTCGTGACAAAATATTGTTTGTTTTTATAAAAATACCCTTAAATAATGTCGTTTTTTCTGTATAAATCATTTTTATCGGTATTAAATAATATTTTTCTATTTACACAATTCGGAGACCTATCCAAGTTGTTTCAAGTGCCTCTGAATGATGCACCATGATGAAATTATTTTATTTAATTAAAAACACGGATTAGCTTCCACTACTATTCTGAGCACGCCATAATCGATCCCGACTGCGCATCCTCAGCAAGGTTAATTTAAAATATAAATTAATTCTCAAATAAAATGACACATCTATTCAGTCTTATCCAAACTTTTCACAATTATTTTATTACTCCCTGTTGTACAACATTTCTTCCGATTTGCCGAAAATGAAGTATTTTGACTACTATGGACGATCACAAAAAATACTGAAGATAAATTTACGAAACAAAACATTATTAACAGATAATTTGTTTTGATGTTTTTAAAATCTTTTATTTGCTCTCCAATATTTGATATTGAAAATCATTGGAGAAAAATCGTATTTATAAATAATCAAATTTCAAATTTAATTGTTAAAAGATATCAAATTATATTCATACAGCTTTGATCCCAATTACAATAAATTCGTTGTCTGTATGGCCGTCCGTCTGTCTGTCTGCCCCCGTAACTTCGTTTAATGTCCATAACTTTTTTATATATATTTTTTCCAATTTATTTATCTTGTTTTTTTTAAATAAAATAAATGCATAACATGCCCTTATTCCTTAAGAATAAGGGCATGTTATGAGTTACAGCTAGTTACTAAAAATAAATTGAAAAAGTTTATATTAAATAATAAGGATAAGGACGATTCTTTTAAAAAATCGGGTGTTTATAAATTGATTTGTAATGATTGTAATAATTTTTATAAAGAAAAAACGTGTAAAAAATTTGATGTTTTAGATGTAAAACTTTCGGTGTATAAGAAGCAATAATTTTTCCAAATTTGCGAATCATATTTTGGTTATTTCATTCTTTTGATATTAAAAAGGGTTAAAAAATATTATAATCAAGAACACATTCTTATTGTGAAGTTGCAATTTTTTCAGAATAAAATTATGTGAAATTGAAAATCAAATTAATTAATCAATTAGAATGACACCGTGAATATATTGACGTTGTGTGTAAGTCTCATTTATTAATTGATTAACATTTATTATCCATTTTTAGAGCAATCCACTTAATAAGTGAGACTTACAGATAAGGTTATCAATTAATAAATGAGACTTGCAGACTTAATAATTGATAATTAAAAATAATCAATGGTAAAATAAATTGAGAATAATATTTAGACTAACGCAAATACAAATTTAGGAATTTGATCTTTTCCAGGTTAAAAAGTTTTTAAACAATACGCTTTTTATGATGTGTACCTACAATATTTAGTAGATATATATCTACATATTGTGTTCAAAATACTCAAAATATTCAGAAAACAATGTATGTTTTTATCAATTATATTAATAAAACATATTTTCATAATATCTGTAAGTAAACGTTATATTTGTTATAATTTGATTCAACAAATTAAGAAAATATTCCACAGAGTAAGAAAATAATGTAAGCCCTCTCTGCCTTTCCAAAAATAATTGAATCGATTGATATGGGTTCTTAAACATTGATAAATGGAATGAATTAAGGTGCCCATCCAAATGACGCCACATTTGCACGTTCCGATTATGTGCCCGTATCCAATCTTCGCGCTCTAATATTCACGTCCCCTTTTACCGACACTGCCATCAGAAATTCGCAATTTCCGGCCCAAGGTCTACTTCCGGCCTGACACTAGATTCTGGAACATTCTATTCATATAAATCTCTCGCGGATTTAATCTCGCACATTATTGAAGCGGGTATTTCTAATTTGCATAGCATTTTTTTGTAAAATAGAGCGTTAAATTTATTTTCTGTAAAGCCAATATTCAAAAGTACAGCATGGTTTAAAAATAATCCAAATTAATATGCATCCTATATGGAACATTAAACACAGAAGCCAAATTGTCCTTTTTGACATTTTTTCAATCTTTAAATCTTACACTATCTGTTTGAGATGCATCCTCTATTTTTTGGACACAAAAAAGACATACCTTACTTTTCACAACACATTTTATAACTTCTCCAATGGTGGAAAAATAACTTTGTGCTAAAAATATTATTAATAACTAGTTGTTACGCGTCAAAAATGACGGTACTCTAAAATTTCGGTAGTTTGAAAAAAGGAAAAAAAAAAGGAAAAAAACGAAGAAAAAATTAAAAATGGAATTACAGGATGTTTTTATGAACAGACAGTCCTACGGTACCTAAACCATTAAGGGTGGTGAAATTAGAATGTAAAGAGCATCGTATGATAGAAAAATAAAAAGGCAACATTTGAACTACTAATAAATTGTCTTATTATGAACCGTTACGTAAGGAAGGAAAAGCCTCTTCAATAAATACTAAGCTTACTCAGAAGCCTCGATGAAACAACGTAGTATAAAAAGAAATATTCCTGGACTTACTAGAAGACATATAAAAAGAAACATGGAACGCAGACTGAGGTGAAATATTTCTCTTCTGCAATTCTTTCGTGCATTCAATTCATCTTCTGTAATTCTCTGATGCATCAATTCGTTTCTGGGATGCTATCATTCTAACTGCAAAAAAGGAAAGGATGTAAAACATTTAAAGAAAGAAGGCAAACTAATGTTATGCATATTTTAGAAAATATTATGCACGTTTTTAAATGATTATTTATCAATTTACGTTACATAATATGCAATATATATTATATTTCATTGTAATTTAAAAAAGGCCATATTTGAGGGGTATTAAAGTAAAGGTAGCAATATCCAAAAAAAAAAAGTATTATATATACCAAGGATAACTAATTTAGAATGTACTGAATTCTAGATTGTATATATCTATTCCTTCCATAATCATGTTTCCTGTAAATTTATATGGTATACATATCTAATTTTTATGTACGAGTGTATGTCACTGAACTCCTCCTAAATGGCTGGGCCGATTTTATTGATTTTTTTGTGTGCGTTCGAGTGGGTCCCTGGATGGTTTACACCCAAACAAAAAGTCAAAATTCGAACAGGACAAATTCAATCTTCAATTTTATGGGAAACTAGTGGACAATGGTCTGCTAGTTTCCTATAAAATCTTGAATTCAGTACTTCCTATATTAGTTATCCTCGATGACCGCATTAATTTTTTTTTATTAATCATCATAAATTGCCCAAATTATCAATGGAAAGAGTGACATGGCAAAGTACCGGAGAGAATTGAGTTATTATGACGTCATGCGTCGATCTATGAAGAAGTTATGAACTGCCGAGTGAGAGCAAGCGGGCAAGAAGCGCACGCCGTTCCACTGCCTGTTTATTCTCTTCACGGCGTTGGCGTCGGCGCTTTCACCTGTACCGGGCTCTTGAACACACTATCGATTTTCGATCATCGTAAGTTTGATCGCATAAGTTCAAGCCAGTGATTTTTTTTTTGCATTTCCCACATACCCTTTACTTGCTTGCCTTTACTTATGCATCACGATATCTACGAAGACCTGGATGCTAGAAGTAGTCCTACTTCTTCATTGTCACGTGGTTAGAAAATTTAATACGTAAAATTTAATATTTTTTATTTTAAACGAAAAGTAAGTACACAAATTTAATTGGAGCACTGTTATTTAATACACCCTAAAAGTTTCTAGAATATTTCACACACTATTTAGTTATTTGCATATTTATAATTTCTGAATGATTTGTCTCACATACTGATGCACGTAGCCAAAATTGTTCAGGTTCGCACTAGTAAACTTCTCACACGTCGGTAGGTACTCGCGCCGGACATCGCACTCGCATTGACCACACTGCTTTGTCTGTGGCTTCTGTGGCGTTAGTCCGCTCATACTCCGAGCAACACGATGCTCTCGCTTTCATACATCCGTGTTGACGTCGTTTTCTTGGTGTTTCTAATATTTGGCGGATTATCCTAGGACCTCCTAGTAACTTCAAATTGTAGTGTAAAATGTGAATAGTGCTGTAAGATCATCGATAACGTGTAATTCTTTCTGTTTCTAATATCGAGTGACATACATACTAGAGATGCGCGATTACGAGACATTTCCATAATCGAAAGATTAGTGTTTCGTAATCGCCGCGTGCGGGCCGCGCCATGATTTTGATTGGTTGGGCTGGCACCCGATGTGTTCTGCGCCAATCACTAGCCAGGATTCGAATTTTTTAAAATCCGCCCAGTGACAGTTGAAATGCGTATCAGGTGTCGTTTTCGGTGAGAACCGACATTCCTCTTCATGTGTGTTCAAGATCAGTTCAACTTCTTCCTTCCGGAAGAGAAACACCAACTGTTCCGGATTCGACGAAGCCAGGAGAGTTGCAATTGAAGCAACACCCGACGTACCCGGAAAACGCAAGTACAATTTGTCCACTCTGTCATAGTTAGCTTTGGCCTAGTGTATCTCGGGTGTCATTTATAGTCAATCATTATCATTGGCGATTTTGGAAAGGAAAATCTTTCTTTCTAATATCCGTGCAATGCTGGCGAATTGTCCGTCATCGTACAATTAGTAAACGAACAAGGGATAAGTATTACACAGAGACGATCACGATAAGAAGAGATCACGAGACATTTTCACAATCTTTATCTACATAATCTTCCCAAACAAATAAAATCAGACGGAGGGTGGGATTTCAAAAGGTAAATAGAAAGTCTGACGGAAGAGGGGGGGAATTTCAAAAAGTTCGTTTTAGCTACATCAACTTCCTAAATATTCGAAAACATACGATTACTAATTAATAACTGTCAAATAAATGCAGTGAACTTTATTATTAAATTAGTAATTGTTGAATAAGTACTCGTTATTCGTAACTCAAGTACTAAATGAGTATTCGTTGATGACACATATCTCGAGTTATTCGAATGATTTCAATAATTGAGTTATTCGAGTTATAATTCGGAGTCATGCATCGCTAATCCATACATACTAATATTTATGCCACATTAAACACCATCAAATAACGAAACTATCTGTAATACTTGATGACGTTGATATGAGCTGATGTATAATATTTAAATATTTTTTTATTTTGATGCAACACCAAAATTCTTAATAATAATAAGCCACTCTATAGAACAGAGCGATGCATAATGTGAAGGGCTTTAACTGACCTTTTTATAATAAAATGCAGTTCGTTTACAAAAGCTATGAATGTATAAAGGTTGCGGAGATTTAAGCAGTGGTAAGGATATGTGAGCATTGTGTACCATGGCTTGAAAAACTAAAATTTTCACATTTCTAGAACAGGTGAATGAAAGGATTTTTTGCAAATGTTTGCACCGTCAGGATTTTGTAGAGCTAAAATCCTTCAAAAATTTTGTGGGGTAACATGTTCAAACAACCAGAAAATCGCATTTTTACTTCAAACGCTATTCACGGGATGTTTCAAATACACCAGGTTGTGCGAATTCAGGAGATGTTATTTTAATTGAATTTAATTTCAGTGTTAATAAATAACTTATAAAATTTGTTGTAATGTTTGAATGGTACGGTAAGCAAACATAATTGTATAATGAGTGGATAGTGACATGAAAAACGTGGTTGAAAGTTGCAACAAGATAATCTGCTTGTATTGAAAGACTGTCATTAGTCTGACTAGTATAATGGTGATTTGTCATTAAGTAGTTGAGTTTTGTTCAGTGATGAATGGTTTGCCGTTTTATAAAATCACGAATATTATTGAGAAGAATCGGTAATTCTGTACAGATGTAATATTTAAACACATATGTTCAAAATATTTAACGTAATGCACAACAACAATAGGTGGCCCTCGTAGTCCAGTGGGCGTGACACTGGTTTCTCACACCGAGGATTCCGGGTTCAATTTACGTCACTATCACAAGGGCGAGGTCACAATAAATCTATGTTTTTTAGTTAAGCTTTAGAGTTTTTTTGACAATATTATAATGAGTATAAGACGCTCAGTAATAAGACCTCTCGAACTGTTGCAGCGTTTAAAAAAACAATCAAACATAATAGTCTGTTCGTTTGTTCGTCCGCCTGTCCGTTATAAAGTTTATCTTTATATCCATATATCTCTATCGACCTTCCTGAAGTAAATCATTATAACATGACAATCTCAATAATTAGAACGAGAAATAAAATTTCTCAAGCTCATTATAAATCCAAATGCAAATGCTTTTCAAGTTTGAATCTGGCCAGAATACTGTTATAATTATTCATGCTCCATTTCAGATTTTTTTCTGCCAATTAAGATGCCTACAAAATACTAAGTAGAAAAATTAATTTTTGGTTACAATACTAAACGTAAGAGGGGTCTATTATGTAAGTGTGTATGGGTCGGAAAGGATTTCGGGGACATGAAAAATTTGTAGTTTTATCAGATTTACATCAAATTTTTCGATGAAATTGATCATACAAAATTTCAAAGTAATTTTATCAGCCAGTCTAATCCCAGCACCTTGTATCAAACTAACGGCTATTCGAACATTTAAATATATTATATATAAAAATGTATGTATATAAAAGTGTAAAAAATACATAGACAATTAAAAATATTTAATTATATTTACTATGTTATTCCTGCTTGAGTTTTTAAAATTATTATATTATTTTTCACTGTTAGGATTGAATCAGAATGTTTTATCGACAGGTGAAGTATCAAACCGACTGCTTATTACTTAAATATACCTACTTCTGTCGGCGAGAGATTCTAAATCTATCAAAACAATAAGTGAAAAAATAAAATAATTTTAAAAAGTCAAGTAGAAATAACAAAGTAAATATATTTAATAATCTATCATTATGATACTCTACAATGTAAATGCCAAATCCATAAATAATATAAAACACATTTTCGTTTTCAACATTATTCAAAGCTGATTTCTGAATATTTTCACGATGCACATCATTGAAACACTCTATATAAGAGAAAACGTATTCAGGAAGGATAAAAGGGACATGTATATAAAAAGCAAAGGATATGGGAGTGTTTATTTGCCAAGAGTCTCGGCAAGACGAATGGGTACAATCCCACCCAGATATTTCCTGGATACAGTAAAAACAGAAAACTTCAAGATAAGTCCCTTCGTCCGTTGAAAGGAAAGCTTATTCACAGCTATCTGGAAAAAATACACCATTTTATCCCTTTGAGACCCAAAACTTTATTAAGCAAGGTTATAAACGTAACTGATTGCTGTCATGAAATCCGAAATAATATTTTTTCAAAATGAAAAAACCTAAAAAATTATAGCCAAATTGCTTTATTCTCAAGGGTGCATAAATCAAAAACAAAAAAATGTGTTTTTATATAAAAAATCAAGTTACTAAAAGTATAAAAATTAATTGATTGGAATGAAATTAAAAATACTAACTGGAAAGAGATATCAATGTATATTTATTATTTAAAAATAGTGCATACAAAAATACATACATATTTTCTTATATAAACACAATATTATCTGACTAAAAAACTAACTTACCATAGGCAGAGAGGATAGAATGCCATATTATTTTATCTTCGTGTACCACTTTTTCTTCGGCTACATTCATACATCTTCTCATATATGCTCTACAGTTGTCTACTTCTAACAGGGCCATACTCCAATTATGTAGTATCTGATCGAGCCTGGCCTTTTGCGGACGCCCTCTGTTCCTGCTGCCTTCAACACTCGCCAACACAAATATTTTCATAACCATCCTTCCATGAATACACGACCAAACCATTTAAGCGATACTTTTTTAATTCTATATACATTCAATTCTCATTTGTGCATTCCCCACAATTCTATTGACGAAAGATTTTCCACACAGGCGCCTTAGTGACCGCCGTATTTTCACCTCATTCAGTCTGCTTTTATTCCGAATATAATTAAACGAATTAACTAGGTTTATATAGGGTATACTTAATACTCAATAAACTTTCGAAATTAGGAACAATCATACCTTGTAGTCAGGTGTGTCAATTATGAAAAATCATACCTCGGTGTAAGTGTCATTGTATTTCTTCATCTTGCATGCTTTCATGATATATTGGCATCATTTTTTAAATTAAATTTGGCATGAGGATTTTAATAAAATTAATTTTGCGTGAGGATTTTAATAAAATTTAAACAAAAATAAAATCCATAACGTTTCAAATATTATGTCTTTGAAAGTCATCTTATTGAGTTTTTTCATAAATTCATCAATCTTAAAATACATATTTTTTCTCAATGTTGTTCAAGTATTATTTTTAATTTCTTCTTCACCAGTCAAGAACAAAATGCTGCTTCAGTAGATTATGATGAAAGAGTGACTAAGTATGAAGTAATAGTAGGCAATGAATTCTGAATGTGAATGAGTTTATATGGGAAGTATATTTAGTAGAGATTTCAAGGCTGAAAACGATTTCAAAATGAGAGTGACTGCGGGGAACAAAGTAAATTGTGCTCTGGTTGCAACTATGGCCAATAAATTTCTGTCAAAAGAAGCAAAACTAGCTTTATATAATTAGTTATAATGTCGACTTTGATGCATGGAAGTGAAGCCTGAAATTGGCAAAAAATAACAAAATTAGACTTTATGCAGTAGAATTGCGGTCGCTTAAATGTATGTGTGGAAAATCTTTGTACGACAGAGTGGAGAGTGAAAGAATTTTTTTTTTAATATAACGCTGAATGTAGAGTAACAGATACAATAAATAAAAGATCGCTGAGATGGTTTTGGTTATGTGGAACGGATGAGCGAGAAAGGATGATAAAGAAAATTTATGAGTATTCAAGGCAGCAAAAACAGAGGGCGTTCGCGGAAAGCCTGGCATGACTAGATTAATCAAAAATTGGAGGATGGCTCTGTTAGAAGCTTTAACAACTGAAGAACATGCATTAGGAGATGTATGAAAGTGGACGAAGCAAAAGTGGTGTGCCAGAACGGTATGGCATTCTATCCTCTCTGCCTGTCGCTCTGGGAAACGGCGTGATTATATATAAATAAATAGATTACTTGTCTAAGACCACTAATGAGTTAAAGATGATTACACAACTAGTTTCGACAACTACCGATGTTGTCATCAACGGGTGATGATTTAAACTGAAGCATAAGAGTAAAATTAATTATCTAAGGTACTGATAGGGGTGGGTGGAGTTATGTTTGGGGGGAGGGGGTTAGCTTTAAATTCTAATAAAACTCTAATCAATAACATAATATTTCAAAATTCTTCACCACTCCTTACTTTATTCCCGTTAACTCAAACCCAACCTACAGCTAACCCCCTCCCCCCAAACATAACTCCACCCACCCCTATCAGTACCTTAGATAATTAATTTTACTCTTATGCTTCAGTTTAAATCATCACCCGTTGATGACAACATCGGTAGTTGTCGAAACTAGTTGTGTAATCATCTTTAACTCATTAGTGGTCTTAGACAAGTAATCTATTTATTTATATATAATTATAATGTCATTCCACAAAGTTAACGCCAATTCAATAAATAATAAAACGGCGTGATGGTTGGTTAGTAAGATTATGACGAATATATTGATGATGAAACGATGTCGTTTTTCAATATTATATCAAGGGTAGAAAGCCAAAGGGCGTTAGTGATTATTTAAAACTTTACAGGAGAGCAAAATTAAAATAATTTTCATATGTGTTTTGGATTAAAAAAAATTAAAAATTTAAAAATCGTTAGAAATATTGACTAAATCGAATTAAGTTAGTTAGTTAAGTTCGAATTAATCACTATTTTGGTTTTTTAGCCTCGATATAATTTTAATGAATAGTTACGTCGGTTCTTTATATTTTATAAGTCGTTTAGAATAAAAATAACGCCATCCATTAATCAGAAGTAAAAGTCTGTTTTACTGAAATCCACGTGAAGTTAGAGCGTCTCTCGACGAAGAGATACAATACCAAAGTTTGAGTCCTTCCAAAGGACAGTGGCTGGGAGAGGGTTAAACAGAGCTCTTGATAATAAATAAGAAAGTAGAGTGGAATGTAGATACCTTCGCATAAATCAAAGTTTCAAATATATTTTTCTCCATTCTGAGACATTTTCTCTTTACGTTCTGAAAATTCGTTACTTTTTTTACAAAATATGTAATTTTGGTTCTACTATATTTATAGTCATGATTATTACGCCAATATAAACTTTATTCTACCTTATTATAAAATATGTACGTAGTGGAATTTCAAGGCAGTTGCTGAGGGATTCCAAAGATTTAATTCAATATAATTTATCAATATTTATATATGTATGTTCTGAGAATACAATTACTGGATTTTTTCTAAAGAGGGATAATAATTAATTGGGATAAATTGTAGAAGTATCACAGAGACAAAGTTATTTATATTGAAAAATTGTTAAGTATTTATTTACAGGCGTATTCTACTATATATTTTAAAGAATTCAGAAAAATTTCATATATACAATAAAGAAAATCATGAAAAGGACTGCAGATGTCTCTAGCATAGTTCTTTTAAATATAACATTAAAAAATTGATAATGTGTGGATATACATACGATGGAATTAGTGAAAATTACATTGTATAGAGTGATCACTCTCATACAAGTCTTACGCCCTGGACCATTCTATAAAAAGACTTCCATACACGTCACATATATATATACTTCTTCATATCTGTGATACTTCTATAATTTGTCTTAATTATTAAATATAATTTGACCAAATTATTTCTGGATTCAGATAATTCAAAAGGAAAATGTTCTAAAAATTAATTGGGAAAAAAATATTTATTTACTGATACTGATAACTATTTTTTGATTTTTGTGCTAATAGTAGAACAACCAGGAGTTTGTTCTTAATTATTAATAGTGATTGAGTACTTAAAGTAAGAGTTCGAAAGTAAGTACTCGAACTGCAAGAAAAAAATTAAGGTATAATTCTTTTGTTTGCCCCATGAAAATTTGTAATTATTTTGTTGGCCTCATTTATCTGCGATTCGATTATTTTAAAATTTGTAATGGTGTACATATTAGCAGAAGATGTATATTTACTTGCTACAAACCTCCAGTTAAAATCTCCTGATTTGGGACTGTACCGTACTGTCTGATTTATTGATTTTGGCTAAAGGCCTCAAGTTACGAGTACCTACGAAAGTTATATAGTTTGAATCAAATAGCAAACGTGTTGAGAGCTTTTCATGTTTGAAATTAGTTATTTAGTGATTTTCATAGTGTAATTAATTATTTAATTTATAATGACTATAATTTTTTTGATCTCAGTATTTTCCTAATAAACGTGATAATTTTAGCATATTTGTGGATAATTTTATTTCTGATTTAGACATGTAAACATCTTAAATATTTAAACGTTGGATTAATTTATTAATTAAAATTTGTTTAGGTCTTAAATAATGTATTTATATAACTAGCCGAACAACCGTGAAAAAAAAAATAATTGTAGGATTTTGAGACCGCAAATTCATGAATAGAAAACCATTTGTTTTTAAATTTTCTTTATTCGCTTAAACCTAAAACGAAATACATTATAAAAAAATTCAAGAGCGCATATTTTGGTCTGGCGACACTTGCGTGTTACATGAGCAGTTGTGAGTTGCGCGCTTTATTATCTAATTTTAGCATAATTCCAGCGAGTTACGAACAGACAGACGGACAACGAAATTATTATATTCAGATATTCAATATGGTAACACAAAACATAAAGGTTATTAATGACATTAAAGTACATTTAGAAACATTGTAAATATAACAATGGATTAATGGAACTTCTTTACCCATAAAACTCAATGTTTGTCTGTCTATCTGTTATCTACATAATTCTTCACCGTTTAACCGGTCTGACCCAAATTTTTCGAAACTGACGAGTAACATAGGCGACATTTTCTCCCAAAAGTTATATTCCAAGAATAAAATACATTCGTATACATGAATAACCATATAGAACTGAACGAAACATTTCTTAGTTGCACTTTATAACTCTGATGAAAATATGTATAGTCGTTCCCCACCACTCTTCTGGATATCCCATCCAACTCCTGCTTGGAATAAATGAAACATTGTTCTTTTTTAGAGGCTTCGTAAAACAATGGAACCTTCCCCCCTTAAATTTATTTTTAATTAAATCTATTACGGACCGCTAGTACGTCCACAATGAACATGTCACTTAAGATCTAAAATAACCGCACATGTCTCGGAAGCGTGGGTTCCAATGTGAACGTAGTCTATCATATTCCCGACGTAAGCGAGAATTGCGAATTTGGTTTATGGGAGAGTAAACGTTTTGTAACTTGCACGCCTGCTCCAGGGTGCCCATGATTTGAGTCATGTAATTTCGAAATTTAGTTGCGTACTGACCCGAGCCGGTTAGGATAGCTCTCTACTGATTTTTTTTTAACAGACTGTCGAAAGGTCATTATTGACCATATGGTCGTAGGGTGATATTAGCATACAAAATATAAATATTTAATGAGCATTTTGAATATGATGTAATTACACATAACACTTTTTATGATAAATTAATAATAAATAATGCCTTTATGATAAAACAAATTATTAATAATATTCAGAACAAAGTAAAAATAACGCAAATCAATAAATACAATTCAATAATGATAGCTATGCCCGCGCGGCTTCTCACGGGTAGATTTTTAGTACACTGTTTGGATCGTCATAGAACTTTCGCGAACCTTCTAGAATATTCTCTTTCCAGAACTTTAAAGAAATTCATCGAATGTAAGGAACCTTCTAGACACAATGACACATTCCGCCACTCAGTTTATAACCTTATAGAACTTTCGGGAATTTTCTAGAACCTTCTCCTTCCAGAACTTTCTACAGCAGGTTTTTCCGGAACCTTCTAGACACATCGACACAGTCGGCGCACCTATTTTGAAACAATCTGAAGCATTTGCGGCCTTTCCATAACAAAAAAACATGCTACAAAGCACATTTTCGTCACCCACGCACAGCTACCCCCACCAAACTCGCATATTTTCGATGTGACACCAAGGACTATCCACCACCATAATCACCGTTGGTTGGTTGTGGAGAAAAATTGGCGGGTAGGGAAACACGGGATTCTTTATATATATATTAATTAATAATGAAGATTTGAAGATAAAATAAATTATCAAAAATATTTAGATTTCTAGATTAACAAGTTTATGGCGAGTGCACGTGTTCAAGGTCAACATCGTGTGTCTATGATGAGTATGTAGGTTTTTATTAAGTACTGCGGGTATTAAGTGTTACAGCTGTTTCGGCTTGCAAGGCCATTATCAAATAGTCATGTATGTAGGTATTATACGCTCAAGCCAGCGTTGACGGTTGACGCGTATCAGTATATTAAAAAGTGCAAAGTTAAGAAGCTTCGGACTTGTTATTTTTTTTATTAAAATTTAGCTTCTTCTGATTTATGAAGAATATATCAAGGTTTACATTTTTATAAATAATAATGTGTTCCATAGACGTGCAAATATTCTAGAAGTTATTAGTCCGAGTGACATAATAATGGTCCAATTAAGATCGTGAACATTGCCTTTTTTTGTGTAAAATCACTGTGACAATCACGAGTCATTTATTTGATATGGTATAATAAAAATGAAATTCATGTTTATGTAGATACTTATATGCAGGCGCGTGCTGTGAAAACACTGAAGCACGACTTTTACGAAAATATATCAGAATTAAATATCTATGTGCTATGTGATATTATAAAATATATGTTTAATTTATTTCGATTTTTTTTCAAAACATACTAGTATGCTTAGAAAAAAGTCATGCAATGTTCTCCCTGCACGTCCCTACTAATATGCAATATTCACTTATGGATATGTATTTTTCATTTTCATTATAATATTGATTTTAATAAAACCGCAATTATCTTTG
This sequence comes from Agrypnia vestita, assembly GCA_016648135.1. Taxonomy (NCBI): domain Eukaryota; kingdom Metazoa; phylum Arthropoda; class Insecta; order Trichoptera; family Phryganeidae; genus Agrypnia; species Agrypnia vestita. The sequence continues at coordinate 33,812 of JADDOH010009487.1, forward strand.
ATAGTTTTGGGTACAACTGGGTATTTCCTCTGAAAAATTATATTTTATCCGAATTTATAGTTTATTATTTAAATTCATTATTAAATTTATTTTAATTACTTTTAAGCAAAGTCTTCCAGTGAGTCCAGTCAGGAACTCAATCACTGGGCCAAGAATGAAATGGCCGATGAAAAATAATGATAGATCGTAGTTTGATCACTAAGGGGATTTGGCTCGAGACATGTCTGGAGAATGTTCATGCGGTTGGCTGTGTACCAGAACGAGGCGAAGCACTAAATACAGACCTTGAACTGGTCACCTAGTTGGTTGGTAGGGGTTGGAAGGGGTGAGTCATCATTCCTAGGGTGTTTCTCATTAAGGATGGTACCAACCTCGGACTCCGGGTGTTCGCTCGGAGGTGGGTTTTGAGCTGGGAGCTGCTCCGTGGATGAGACTGTCGACTATGGACCGGTGGGCGTCTGGACTGAATTGTCCCGTTTTCTGTTTTGTCCTTCCCTTATAGGAAGAGTATTATAATATTCTTTCTACCTGTCCCTCACTGTCCCTCCTTCCCACTCAATCTACCCTTGCCTTCATTCTGTTTTCAATTTATACTTTGTATTTTTGAAAATATTCATCATCACTCTTGGCACTACAACACTTGGTGGGTCTTGGCCTCCTTAGTAATCTTCCTCCACTCATCTCGGTTTAGTGCCAGCTCTCTCTAGTACCGAAGCTCCAAGGCAGAGATGTCTTTGAGGACGTTATGATAATATTATTTTCTGTATTTTTTTTTCTAAATAAATAATGAAATCATGATGAGTTGTGGAGGAGGAAAAGTGAATGAACTTTTGCGACCCGAACCTTGCGGAGTCGTCCTTTACACGATGCCGCACGGGAAAGGCAATTAGTGAAAAAATTGTCAACCTGGCGACGTATGAGTAGGATCGATATGGGAGCTTTCGCTCGTACAGCGGTCCTCGGAATGCGGTGGGTGTTCATTCACTGTGGAATTAATATAAACATTTAAAAGAAATCAAAAAACACACCTTGTCATGCCAATTTTTGAGACTTCTGATATCATATTTCAGTAAGTGATTCTCTATTTCTCACAACCACCCACTTGATCATATTGTTACAGATACCGGCTCGGATAACTTGAAACGGCCATCTACGGAAAAAATTACGATCGTGGTTCGACGGGAAGTCGCGCCGACAGCAAACCAATCTCGCTCCCTTGCTGCGACGAAGTATACGCATTGCATCAGTTCTCTCTGTGCCATGTAACTTGTAACAACTCTCAACTGTTATGTATAGAAATCCGTGAAATATTCAAGTAGACTCTCAATGTTTAATAATTTTTGTAAATGTAACTAGATACACCATAAGTACGAATGTCGTACTTGTAGAAATATATTTATATTTTATTTCTTAAGTTAGTTAATATTACAATTTGTATATAAACTAGTATTTAACGCTTTACATTTTTAAATCTATAACTAATATACTATCCATAATAACCTTAATATTTACATTTACATCTAATTTAATCTGTGGTACAATCTATAATAAATAATACACCTTATGCTCTACAATTCTATACAATTCTACAATTCTATAATAATTATAACATTTGTTTTAAAATTCATTCATCTTATTTATATTCTTCATGTTTTCTGGCATCTCATCATATATTTTTACACCTCTGTACATTAGACATATCTGTGTATATACTTTTTCTTATTCGCATTCTATTCCTATTACTGGTGTTTTTACAATAATTTAAAAAAATATTAATTATATTATTGTATATATCAACTTCTTATAAAGAAGTAGATATATAATAATATAATCAATATTTTAAAAAAATGTCAATCTACAATGTTGCTGAATCAATTGAAAAAAAATACAATAATTTTGTTCAAAAAATATTTGCAATCCCCCTAATCTTCTTTCACCAGTTCACGTATACTTGGCTTATTGATGTTGCACGCAGTGATATGCAAGATCTGAAGCATTGCAGGCATTGTCCTAAACAGCGTATATTTTCATAACTTTGATCAACGGTAGCAATCAGTAAAATTAATTTGAATGAATAATAAAAAAATAAATATATTTTTTTTGTTTTTAAATAAAATATGTTTCTATTATTCTACTAAAAATGAGAATAAACTTTGAGAAAAATTGGTCATCACGAACAACAGAGCGCGAAGATCAGCGATCCGCCGAATCCGGTACCCCGCCCCCTGTAAACTACACACTACTATTTAGTCTTTGTCTTTGCTAAGCTCTAGTATATATGCTATATTTTGACGATCTACGGAGAGGCGGTGGTAGCAACGTCGCTAGGGTGCCGCGTGCCTGGTATTTGTGCATCCGAGGTTCGCGCCCTACTTTCAGATGTGTAATTTTGTTTTTTTTTCCGTGAATGTGAAAGAAATTATATATATTATAGGAAGTTATGGAAAGAAAGACAGATAGACGAAAATATTATGTTTGATATTTACAGAGATTTTCACATAATTAGAGGTAACATCAACTCAGCTTACAGCACTGGAGAGGAAAGATTAAACGCGCGTCATTCTAATAAATACTATGTAAGACGACTCATCTTTTGTAAGTTTCCACTTCAAGTGTACCACTGAAATTATCCCAACATATTCGCAAACAGATACATCATAGAAAAGAGTTATAAATAATGTATTTTATAATATGCCATGTTTATACACACAGATTATTAATTATTTTAAATTAGAAATATTTCTTTGACATGTGTACATGATTCTGTTATTTATTATTTTGTCATCCTAAAAGTTTCTATGCATGCAATTAATATAAAATAAAATAAAAATAAAGTCACCTTTATTCATTTTAATATGCAGAATAATTTAACTCTTACGCCTTTAATGCCATTGTAAGAATACACTGGAGTCAAGTATCCTTTTTAAAATACATTGAATATTGTTGCTTTCTTGTAATAAAAAAGTGAAATATATTGCAATAGTTTATGCATTTAAATATTTATTAAATTGGTTCCTCCTTGTCAGCCATTTTGCAATGGTAAGTTGGTCCTCCTTCAGATAGCCTGGACATAAAATGGACGGCGGAACGACGCTCGATCTGACCCTTGTCAAAACTTTCTCACTCGCTACTAAATTATGCAGAGTTGCAAAACTTTAAGCACTCGAATATCAGAATTTGATTGTTAATTTTTTTGTCCAAAAATCTTTCTCATCGGACTTTATCCAAAAAATTTGATTATAAGCCAAGATAAAAAATTTTAATTTGGGTTTGAAGATTGATAATATATATATTTTTTAAATTTTATTTCAAGGTAAATTATACTTTTTTTAACGTCGATCATCTTTGAAACAAATGTATTTTTGTAATAAGAAATAAAAACGATAAACTGCGTAGCAGTTTGTTTATGCAAGTGCCCTCTTATGAAAAATATACTACACATTCATATGAAATTATGTAAAAAATATTTTGTTTTCACAATGCTTAACTCGTATGTATTTTTAACTTTATTATTTTTGTTTCCTTAGTAGGCTCAAAATCTTTGGTGCCTTTTGTTCTGTTGAAATATTTGCATTTCGTATTACTTAAATATCTCTTGTTTTTTGTCGAGATTTATAATTATCTCTTTTTTATTTATCATTCGATAATTCGTACTGAAAAATAATTTTTGTTATGAACTGGCAAAATTTAAAAAAATTGAAATAATTTTTTAGGTTCGTCTACTTATTTCAATTATCATTTTGTTTGCCATTTTTTTGATAAATTAATATTTTTTTCTAACACAAAGTTAATACTTAAACACAAAAAAGTTTGAAAGATCTTTATTTCATTAATACTTTATTTAAAAAAACTCGTTTTTTATGAAAAATACTAAATTTCCTTTATTTTATTTTAACGTAGATTTTGATATAATTACTATTAATTACGTAGTGCAGAGGGTCTCTCTGAAAATTTTAAATGCACATTTTTTTATCGTGAGCAGGCGGCCCTCAAATCAAGTTATTTAAAAAAAATGTAAACATCAGTGACGCAATGGCCTAAAGAAGCACTGGCAGAGGCCTGATGAAGCACTGGCAGAGAAAAATCGAGCAACTTTCAGTCCAATTGGTCTTCTGTTGTATTTTTCATGTTCATGATGTTGACCGCTTTCGTATCCTGGATAATGCAGCTTTATTTTTCCAATAATTCTTCAAAAAATTGATTTTGAAGTTAATACTTCATATCCAGAGTTACCGGTTGACCAACTCACGAATTTTTTATTAATGGATAATTCTTCTTTATTTCTACCTTTTTTCATCTTCTGCGTTACACTTTCGATGTATAAAACATATCGAGAGGGCGGCGTCAGGCAGAAGAGTGGTAGATGTAATGACCAGGACGTGGAAGTTCGCTCGGGTTTCCGATTGGTCGTATCGGCGGTGCCCGCATCAAGCCCTGATTGGTTGTTTCGCTCGATGAGAGTGGCTTGAAACCACAGCGGGCCTCGACCCACTACATTAACGTTACACAAATAAAAGGCATACATCTAAGCCTTGGATTATTACAAATGAATAGCAAGTAAATAATACATACCTCAACAAAAATCACGAGATACTTCAACCATAACAACCTCCTAGAGTAATCTGTGTATTCCTCCGTGCGGATTTTAGAAATGTTTCTGTAAGATCCTCACATTTTTTGCAAGTCCTTGCCTAAAACGAAAATGAAAAGTGTTAAAAAAATATAATCCCAACAAAATCTATAACACTAAGTATTCCACACATTTCTTAGGCTTTCGAACATTTTCTTGAGTAGGCAAGTACCCTTTTTCAGCTCTGACGCAAAATGTCAGAAAAATATTGGATTTCCGCATTGTGGTCGGTGACAAAAAGTGCGAAGTGATCTGAATTTTGAATCAGTGTGCCGTGGAAATGAATTTTAGGGGATCAATGAAGGACGTGAATATATTTGCAAAGTGGCGCGGAAGTAGCTTATCCTTTTGACGGGCGAAGGAGTCAACATTTACGATTGAATATTGTTAAGATTGGAAATAAATATTTCTTATAAAATGACCTTTTATTTGTGTACGCTGAAATCACGAAAAATACGTGAGTTGATAGGAGTCATAGTCACATTGGGAGAAAATGATATTTAGAATTATTTTAATATTTACTTGAATATTTTATACCCATGGTAGGATATGTTACGATAGTATTTTTTTAATATTTCCATTTAAAAAAATTCCATTTTCACATACCGAAAATTTATATTCTGTAAAAGTGGGTAGCAAGTAGCTACAAGTAAACTGCAACCCTCATTTTCACTAACTTTAAATCTTAATCATGTTATATTGTGCATTACTGATGTAAGATACTAAATTTTAACCTTTGTTATCAACACCAACAAATTAAACGGCTATTTTATATGAACCGTATATTTTACTGAGAAGTAAATCTCGACGTTTAGCTGAAGTCTTATTCAGCATCATCAGGAGATCATCCTATCTAGATTATTTCTTCCGAGGTCGTGGGGTGTTCACTTCTTCTTTCTTCTCTTCAACTTCTCAACTTTGCTTCCACCTTCAAGAGAAATCTCAGAAAAGCCCGAAGATGTAATAAGTACATATTGTACACTGGCGACCTCTTCGTAGAAGAAATGAACACTTCACAACAAAGTGCATATAATTTATGACTTCAGAAGAAATAATCAGTTCGGTCTACACCTCCGCCGTGATAGGACGCTGTCCTGATGATGCTGAATAATGACTTCAGTGAAAAGTTGAGATTTGCATCTCAGTGAAATATACGGCTTGTATAAAATATCCATTTTATTTAACGCATAAATATGTCCAACAAATGTAAAATTAACCTTAAATTTTTAATAATCCACACCATTGTCAACTGTTTTCTGTAAAAAACTGGATGTAGGCCTCTCCAAATATCTCCAAATGTTCTCTTCATTGTTATTCACTGTCACTTTTTCCGCAGAATTTGAAGATTTCATCAGTCCAGCGGGTTTTAGGGCGGCTTGTCGTTCTCTTGGTACCGTTTTATAATTACACTCCTTCGTCGATTGGTTGACTTTTGAACCATGCTGTCTATCCATTGTCATTCAATTTCTTGGTATATTAAAGTAAATTTGGTGTGTGAAGCGTCCTTGAGTGTTTACGAAAACTATGACGTTTCCACAAGGGGGTAAATAGAGAGGAAAAAACGCCACATTCCTCTATCTTGGCACTATTTGCATCAAATGATGCGTAACTCTATGATACACCTGCCTAATAATAAACCTGAAATAAGACAATGAATAGAACAAAGGACCCGTCAACTGTTAATTAAATATTATAAATAACCAAACTCTTTTAGAAAATAGCTACCTTTTATATTTGTTTTCACCTTTAGTTTCTAATTAATTATTCAACTTTTATATATTTATTTTTCATTTTTTTAAATATCTTTACTTCCAAAGTGAATTTTAAATATATCTTTTATATTGATGAAGGGGCCGTGGTCTCCAAACACGTTGATTATTCAACAAAGTGTTTTCTTTTTATTAATATTATAACAGGATCGTGGTTGTGGGAGAAAAATGAAACACTAAAAAAATATATTTACTGCACAAGTCATTGGACACGAGTTTAATGGGAATACGGTTCTTTAATTCGCTCTAACTGACACTAGAATGACATAGATTTGTGGTTCGAGCCCCATTCCTGGAAACCATCAAGTATGTTTTTCTTTCATAGCACCAGCGTTTAGTTTAATTTGAAAATAAGTAAGTAATAAAGTAAGATTAATAACGCGAAACATATTCCGTGTGAAAAATTTTTATTAAAAAAAAGAAGGAATGATGATGATCAAACTTTGTCCACAATTCGTATAATTTTTAAAAATATTTTGCACAAAAACTGCACACCTTGAGCATACTGGGTGAAACACCAATAAAAAATCACTGGCAAAATGTGCTTGACACTGGTGTCTTAGGCCGAGGGTTCCGGGTTCGATTACCGATGAGATCACAATAAATTTTTTTGATTTACTCAAAGGGTGTTTTTGTGATGTAACAACATCAGTAATTGGGCCTATTAAAGCGTTAAAAAAAATGCAAACTGAAACATTGCATATTTTTTAATTGCACCTAAAAAGCCGGGTTGCATAAAATACGCATTTAATTTCTTTGCATTGTGCCATATTATAATAGAGAAAAATAAATGGTATTTTGACATTGAGATATTGTCTCTGTGAATTAATATGATACAACATTATTTGAAAACCTCTCTCTGTAGTTCATTACAGGATGAGGTTTGTATATATATTGTCCCATTCTCGTTACCGCCCTTACAAATCTTCTCCATTCTTTCCGGTCTTTCGTTGCATGCCAGGCTGCGTAAAGAGATTGTCCTGCCATCTCCTTTATTTGATCCATGCATCTTGTGGGAAATCTCGTGTCTTTAATGTTGCAGAGAATAGTCAGCTTCTTCAGACTTATTTTACCTTATGGCTTTTATGTTGAGCTCTTGGAGTATGTTCAAAATTTGTTCAAGATTTGGTGTCAGTTCAGCATCTCAAACGCATACAGCAAATTTCAAAACAGCAACAAACCAATATTCTAATTTCTTACATTAGAAATCGACTGGTTTGTTTTTAATTTGTAAAGAGTTACAATGCCCCTTGCTTGTACATATTTATAAATATAATTTATGGGCTTCTTCTCAAATTTACATACTTTTGGAGGTGGATGAGTCCTCCGGTTTTGGATAGAGTTGAACTTAAGGGTCATCACTCCGTTTGTAGAGTCGGAGATCTCTGCTGTGGTTGATGATGTAAAAGTCGCGATGGTTTGACCGAATTTATTTGATTACAAAACACAAGTTATAAATAATACAGTAGTATACAAAGATTACAAGTGAAAGCGTGACGTTCGAAGGTATGGCGGCAAGGGCTTCCACTGTATCCGAGAAGCCCCGCTGGAGTGAGATGGTTTGTTCCTCGGGCGCGTGCTTATATAGTCATTCAGAACAAAGGAATCGCGGGTGTTATGATTTCCTCTTTACTCGGCCGCCCGTGTGGGTATTTAGCTTAGATCAGCGAGGTGCGTTTCGTCACTCCGATAGTTCATACCCTCTGCTGTACCTCGCCTTTGCACTCGATCATCGGTCTGGCTTACATTTGTCTTACTCAGCAATCTTGTCTCAACCTCTGTATCGAGGGCGACGGCCTGCCGTACTCGACGTCAGCATCTGTGGTAACTCATTACACGGGTGTCTGCGTGTATGTGCCTCGGGCCAACACATACTTATGAAATACAGTGGACATGTTAATAATGTACATAATATGATCACTGATTTTTCTCTGTTAGAAAAATACTTATTAGAGAAAATATATTACAACACAAAATGAAATATGAATACCAAAAATGGTTTATAAAATGTGATAGTTATGGAGTTCACCACAAATATAAAATAATATACATGGTACTAATAAAAACTTAAGATGCAGATTCCTGTTTTAAAATTTTTCAAATGTTCAAGCAACCATGGCCACGAATATCAACAGTTATGGAGATATGCAATACCAAAATTCTATTTTTTTTTCAATATTTCTAACTTACTTTAAGTAAAACTAACATTACAGCGATTTATATTGATTATGAAAAATTCATTCGCTTCGATAAAAACGAATAAAATGATAAAGCCTTATAAAAATTTGAAATTGATTTTTACGAGGTTTTTATAATTTAATTTGAGTCGTATTAAAGCGAATAAATTTTTCATATAAGTTATACTGTAATAATTCATTATTCATTCACTTATTATTGTTATTTTGTACTGAAAACTACGCTTTTAAGGTGTACCTTAACCTTTAAATTGACTCTGAACTTGGGCCTTACTGTTGACAATGAATAACGGTTTAATTCATTTATAGTTGCAGAAAACTCCATTCCTTCGGAAAAACAAGTATTGTTTAAGGTCTAAGAAAATTACTTTTCCCATTAAGGATATATATAGAAGGATATATACATAAATCTAGCCGGTACATTCGTGAAAAATCATGGGACATAGTAACTGCAGGATTATGAATAGAAGAAACTTTGTTTTTTTAATTGACTTTATTAACTAAACTAAATATAATAAAATAAAAATGTCAAGACCATGTCATTTAGTAGGGCGACCTTTGTGTTGCCTAAAACGTTGCGTGTTGAGTTACACTCATTTCGTCTTAAATTGTAATAGCTAAATTCCATCAAGTGACACACATTACAGTCAGACAGAATACGGAATTATTATATTTAGATCGGTTGATCATCAGAAAAATTTGTGGCATCTCACAATTGTACACTACAATGTTGAAACAAAACAAACAACTTCGATGACACATGTCAACAATCACGCGCACTCCTTAATCCTAGTTGATATAACCAGCCCTAATAAAAAGTGGTATCGAAAGGCGTTTGGTTACCTTAATTAATAATTCAGATGAATTCAGATCTGCGTAAGTTTATTCCTCGCATTGATAATCCCGCCGCACGCGCACACTCCAATGTAAACCGCCTTAACAATGTCCCGTACCAGAAATCTGCTTAAATAATTAATGCTCAAAGACTCCCTACGGGCTCAATGTGTTAGTCACTCGGCAAGTATACTTTAAAGCTGCGTAAGAAGTAAACACGAAAGCGGGCTGTTATTACATGCTGCCGTCTGATCCGCGACGCAACTGCTCGCCCGGGACGGTTCCGTTGTGTCTGGAATTAATTCGATGACTTAATGAACAGCAGGACTTACAAACAACACAAGCGCCACCAAATTACAACAGGAGTTGTAACAAGGGGACTCGAGGCGTCGGGGGGTAGGCTGCAGGGCCGGTACGAAATCCGCGCAATTTTCATCGCAATGGAATGCCCGTCAATGAGATTTTGGTCCGAAGATGATCCTACCAGATCTCCGGGTCCGGTATCCTCAATAATACACCGGCGTTACTTAGCACGTCTTTCCTAGTAAGAATACAATGATACGCAATAATAGGTTTATCCCGCGACCGTCTGTAAATCGATATACACTCCAAATACTTTGAAAAAGGTTTCATGAGATTTTTCACAGACACATCGTCTGTTTCTAGTCTATCACGCATGTTCTAAATTAAAAAGTTTCTATAATCGATATCTTACGTCAAATGTCAATCCATTCGTTCATTGGGTGAATTTGAATCTCCCTTCCGGCAGTTAAAATGTTTTTAACTGCCGGACACTGCCCTGTCTCGACACAGATTTCTCTAATGAAACAGTCATAGTCCAACCAAAATTTGTATAATTTTATATAGAAATAAAAAAAATAAAAAAGAATAATTTAAAAAATCAAAAAAACTTTTTTTTACACTTTTAAGTTAGGATTATAAGACGATTAAATATTTATTTATTTCTAATTAGGTTTTTCTAACTGTATTGAGTAACGTTTTAGGCAACTGTCGTTAAAATTGTCTTTCAAAGCAGTAGACTTCTGGATTTGTTATTCGTTTATTATTTTTCACGTTATTAAAACCTTATGCAATTATCTTAGAGCTTTATCACAGCTTTATTATAAGTATTGAAAATTTAAGTGAGAATGGTTGCTAACCAACTTTTAATCGTTAAAGATCCTAAATGGTCATTCGAAAAGAAAATTTATAAGAGAAACCTAAAAATGATATCTAATACCTATTCAATGATACCTCACTTAACACAGTTCGCTGACTTTAATTTTTTTTTTTCACAATATGGCATTTGGTTTTCGCCATATTGAACTTTGACAATTGTCATGTCTTTAGTGATACTCACAAGATTAAGGCAAGTCGATTGACGTAGGAGTCATCAAATCGCCCCACACGTTTGGTCTCTAGAGCGCCACAAAGGAACAAACACTCATTTATAGGCTGATAAACGCATTACCATCCTTTGCGTCGCGCAGACGGGTAAAAAATGTTTTTTTCTATTTGGTATTTTTCCGTAAATAATACAATTTTATCATGATCTAAGTTTTATATAATAATTCTTTGTTGGGTTGGTTGCGATAAGAAAATATTTCCCACCCGTTCGGAAGAATTCTTTTGTGATCAGCGTGTGTCGCGCATGTAATAGTGAGGATAAAAAGTATTTAACAATGCTAATAAGATAAAGCAAGTAAGCAAATAACACTAATTGTTATAGTTAAGATTTACTGGAACATTTTATACGGATTGGAATATTTTTCTTGAAGCGGCTACAACGATCGTCAGCAGAATGGACATCACTGTGGGTGCGTTGCCCGTATCTTGTGTTTGATTGGCCGAAAAGACTTCTGTGTAAATATTTCTCCCGATTACCACACTTTCGTTTCATTCTGTGATATGACGTCTGCATTCCTTCTGGAACTTGTTGATATTTCTCCGGTTTTTTACCATTCTCTGGTAGATTATTGTATTATTTTAGTCCATTGTAAAATAGAGTTTTTTGTATTTCTTTTCTTTCTATTTGAAATAATTATTTTGTTTTTATTTCTTATATTATATCGATGAATATCTGTGATCAACATAATTTTATTTTTGAAGTTTTTTACATTGTATTATTTAAAATTTTGTATATAAAATTCGTTGTGTTTAGTTTATAGCCTTGTTTGAGTATGAGTCAAATGAAATCTGTTAACATATTTTCAATTTTAGATTGCCTAGTTTAAAATAGGGAGTAATATTGTAAATGAGAAGAAATTATTGATTTATAAATTAATACGGCTATTTCTTGAGTCAATTTATGGTTTTTTCTTCGCAAAAATGTAATTTTTGAGATTTGCTTATTTGTGCATTAATGTGTTTTTTAAATAATTATTAAGAATCTACGAATATTCCAAAATACAAATGACATTTGTGCGCACTTGTCGAGTTTCGCTGTCAAATCAAACATCATCTTAATGGATTTGTTACCACTTCTTTCAAACTTCGATCTCTATTTTTATCTCCGCTTCTAAATATTTAACAGAAGCAATAGTGAAATCGATTTCAACTAAATTTCTGAGAACAAATCACATACCTCCGATTTGCGTTTGATTATTTATTGATTAATTATATTATTTAATGTTTCAAGCATTCGGGAAGACTTATAAAAATGATTTGAAACCTCAACGCTGAATCGATGCTTATAGAAAATTAATTCTGATAAGATTATGTAAGTATGGCAGAAAACTAATAAGGTTATGCTCAAAATACTTAAATTTTGCTTTTTTATACTTTAATTTGTACAAAATATTACTATGATACCGAAATACAAAAATTTATATATAAAAATGTCCGTTGCTGTAGTAATAATGTCCATCAAATTATGTAACTAGTCCTAGCAAGATGCTAGATGACGCTGTTCACAGACATAAATCGCAGCCGAAATGACGGTAACGAACTAGCGCTACCGGTTAAGTGCTTTTTACGTGCTAACACAAAAATACCACGATATCAAGATAATTTTATTTGTTTTAAAAGATAAATTTAAATTGGCATTTTGGAAGAGACTGAAGTAAATGAAGTAGGATATCAGCAAAAATTAAAAGGTTTAATAAAATAAAACACAAATCACTTTGCTTTTCACCACTTTATTACATATAAATTCTACATGTTTCGAGAACATGCTCCTTTGTTTAGGATTGTTTGTGTTCTGTTGTGTATGTGTACACAAATAATCCTGAAGAAGAGAACATTGTTCTCAAAACATGTAGATTTATATCTAATAAAGTGCTGAAAATAAGGTGATTTGTGTTTTATTTGAATAATAATGTCACCACAAGGTTAAACCTTCATTTTTAAAAAAAAAATATTCTTCGATTAAATTATAAAGATTGACAAAAATGGTGAGTTCATTTATATTGTAATGTGTGTTATTGTAAAAAATATTTGTTTATAATTAAGACTGATTTCGCATTTTTTGTTGTTGTGACTGTTAATGTATAACTTATAACTAATTAATGTGTAGTTTAGATTCAATTATAAAAAAGTGGGTCATTTACCTAGTAGTAATCTTATATTAGTTTTAGGATAAGATTTTATAGGCTTTGGTGCTTTTCGACACAAAATTTCATTTTTATTTTAGTTATTGTTTCTATCCCGCACTTGTTTTATTTATCCAGTAGTTTTTATCATATTTCGATGTGTATAACTATAAGTATCAGCGGATTGATTCTGTGAACGATTCGGTCTATTGATTAATTTTATGACTTTTTTTCCCGTTTTTGTTAGAATTATTAAATCTACCAAACATAAAATAATTAGTTAAGAAATGTGCATTTCGGTAAACATAGAGAATGAATTAAGTAAGGAACAGTCATGGATAATGATGGACATTTCTTAGATGGAACAGTATGGAATTTTGAACTTCCTTAGAAAGAACAGTTGTAGGAATTTCTTTTGAACTTTCTCCAACAAAAGATTGAATTTAACTTAATCCCTTATCATCGAACCACTAAAGAGCTTTCTACTAACTTGCCGATAAGTTATAAAGATTTGTCAGTACTCGGATATTCTTTTATAAGAACTTTGGTCCCAGCAAGAACAAAGATGAAAGCCATTGGCGGTAAAACGACGACAACTTTGACAAGATCGACTGTCGGCCATTCTTACCCAAAAATCACGACATGCCTTCAAGCAATAAGAGTTGATTTATTCATTTTATACCTCTGGTGTATATTTTTTGTGAAGTAATCACATATATAAACCAACTCAATATTACAAATACACAAAGAAATTTTGAATCAAATAACCATAAATACAGTTCAAAATAAAAATAGACGAAGCAAAAGAGCGCACATGATTGGAACCCTAAATATACCTAGATGCAGTAAAACTGGCACGCAACACCACTACATATTCCTAGGAATTAAATGTTTCAATAATCTACCAGAACTATACAACATTACGCAAAGTTTGAAAAGTGCGTAAAATCATTGAACTATTGAGTGATGAGATTTGTGATATTAACCATTAACATGCTTATTTTTAAATATTGTAATATTAACTTTACATTATTATCTTGAGATGTTATTGATTATTCATTCTTATTGTTATAAGAAAAGCACTCTATTGGATGGATATTAAAAAAATACTTATTATATATATTCAAGAACACACTCATATTTGTGAAGTTGTGTTGTGAATTACTTTGCAATGCTACTGCTAGATGGACGCCAGAATTAAATAATTCATTTTACTTGGACATACATTAATACAACAGATATTATATATATTCAAGAACACATTCATACTTGCAGTTGTAATTTTTCAGAACAAAGTTCTGTGAAATTTTTAAAACCAAATTAATTAATGAATTAGAAAGACATACAGAAAAATCTAATTCACGAAAAAAGTTCTGTGAAATTTTTAAAACCAAAATAAAATAGTGAAAGAAGGTGGGTTCAAATCCTAGTAGAAGCCTAATATTTTTTCGTGAATTAGATTTTTCTGTATGTCTTTCTAATCGATTAATTAATTTGGTTTTAAAATACTTATTTATAACGTTCTCATATTTATACACAAAATGCCAAAATATTTTTCGAACAAAATAATTGCAAATAGTGATGTACATACATATAATACCAGAAATAGGAATAGCATAAGATTACCATAAAAGAAAAATATATATACCTACACAGAATTGTCTAATGTACAGAGGTGTAAGAATATGCGATGAGATGTCAGAAAGCATGATGAATATAAATAAGATGAATGTATTTAAAAACAAATGCTATAATTACTGTAAAAATAGTATAGAATTGTAGAGCATAAGATTTATTACTCATTATAGATTGTACCATAGATTAGATTAGATGTAAATGTAAATTGTGTAGGTTATTATGGATAGTATATTAGTAATAGAATTAAGAATGTAAAATGTTAAATACTAGTCAATATACAATGTAATATTAACTAACTAAATATATTTCTTTGCATGTGTGTATTATATATTACTAAAAAAATATATTTACCTATCACGCTAGTGACACTCTCTGGTTCCATACACAAGTTTATACTTTCATAGGACTGTAAAAATTTGGAAAAAATCCATTAAATAATGTGTATCATGTATGTAAAGTACTATTTAAACTTGAATATAAATAAATTTTAAAAAATCTGTATAAATTCTTTAATACAAACAAAACAAAATGATTTTATGGTGACATATTTTTCATCTTTTTGTACCTTGTCAGGTCCCCAGATTGTCTCATTCCGGTCCACTATCTAAATAAGATTAATGTAGCTGGAGAGAAGACGGGTTTGACAGTCATCTCTGATAAAACGAAATGGATGTCATTTGGGCGACTTAACAATTTTGGATCATCCCTGCAGTTGAATGGAATAAATGTTGAAATGGTTGACCAGTTTAAATACCACGGCAGCATCACAACATAAACACTCGACCTAGATACTGAAGTAAGATGCAGAATAGAGGTAACACATGCTGCGTTTAATGAGGGCCTCTTCACCCCATGACAACCTAAGCCTAAAACTTCATCAGAGAATGATAAAATGTTACATATGGTTAGTTCATATGGCTGTAAAACGGGGACTCTGAAAGTTAATCAGTTGAAAGCATTTGAAATGTGGATACACCGGAGATAACCTTGGTAACCGTGAACCGGTATGATCAGCAACATGGAGGTGCTTCAGAGAGCTGGAGCCAGTAGAGAGCTACTGTCAAATGTTAAAATGAAGAGGGTCTCTTATTTGAGTCACGTGCTACGCGAGGATAACTTCCGCCTCCTCCTATTAATGCATGAGGGTAATGTACTGGCTGCGCAATATCAGAGAGTGGTGAATTAATCTTCTTCTTCTTCTTTTACTAGATCCTTGAACTTGTAAGTCCTGGTCTTGTGAAAAGGACGTCCAGCTCTCTCTCCATCTCTTTGATGGTCGCCCTGGTGGTCGGCGCTCCTCTGGAATCCCGCGTATAACGGCTCTGGAAAATTTTGTCTGTTCTGGAAACGCTTTCTCTGCCTGCTGCATCGTACAATGTTTTGTAAGTGCGGATTTCCGCATTGAGTACTCTGTCCTGATGGTTTTGCCCTCAATGGGTCCAAGGGTCTTCATCTGACAATACTTGTTACATAATAATTATAAATAATTGGCATGCAATAAGGACCATGTGTTGAGTGCACTGGACTCAATATATTTAATTTTAACAGGATAACTGAATGTTATTGATGGATTTAGCGTTAATATTGTAGAGATTATTCACGATCATCATTAAATTAGGTGAAAAACATTAACTGTGTTACCTCTATGTGAGTTGAATAATATTTTTATATTTTACTACTTTAGTTTCGAGTGTAACATAATGTTTCATCGACAGGTGAAGTGTAAAACTGAAAATTTCTATGAATCTCGCTAGTTATTAAAGGGTTAAGAATTTTTTAGTAAAACAATAATAATAAATTAATAAATATAATTCAAAATAATAATGAATTCTTACTGAGGGAGTAGGATCAAAGCTCCAGGCTGATAAAGTTAATTGCCTTAGAGATGTAGCAGGAGTAATATTATGGAACGTTGTAATTCATGATACATGGTGAGAAAAGGGAGATCCTTGATCTGGATGTAGAAAAATTAAAATTAGGAAGACTTGGACACTTATTGCGAATGCCAAAGATAGGATGTTCTTGGCAACTTCAGGGGGAATGTGGTCGGTCAGTTGCCCCAGACTAAACTAGAGTGATCGGCAACAAAGACTGTATGAAGACAAATAATGGTCAACAAATACTGAAGCAGCCCAAAACAGAAGAAGATGAAATCGGCTTATATAAATTTGTGCCTATGAATCTCAATGGAAATGAATGAACAAGTATAAATAATTAAGTATATCAAAATACGATAATTTATATTTTGTATATTTGTTTATTGTTGTATATTGTTTTTTGTTTTTTTTATATTGTATATAAATTTCTTATATTTTTTTATTGAAATTGACATTAATACATAATATATATTTTTTTTATATATTGTATATAAATTTCAATTTATATATTGTATATGAAAAAAAATGATAATAAACAAATAACTAAGGAAATATAAAAATATCATATTTCCTGCTTCGACCCTGTATATACATTCATCGCGTAGGCAATTTTATTTCTATTGAGGGGGAATGAAAAGGGTTGATCTAGCGTTCCTTGATTCATATTTGATTTCAGAACTTAATTATATAAATACTTGATTTTTCGGTGTTTAATAAGAACTATTAACAAAAAGGTAATTAAACTAATTCGGAAGGTTTCTTGATTATGGATCCTTTCTAGAATTCATTTATTAAATTAGGAATACCCACCACAGTAATAAGACAGGATATTTATAAATAATATTTTATAAAGGTCAATGTTTTATACCTAATATTACATTAAGCAATTTTTATTTGTGAGGAAGACGCTTCACAGGAGGCTGTTATGCGAAACAAATGAATTTTATTTTTATCATTTTAAAGATCCATTTAAATAAATATAAATTATATGATTCATAGAGATACTCATTATTTTGGACTACATCAGTCATTAAAAAAGACTAATAGGCAAAAAGAAAATTGCTTTTCGTAATCCGGTTAAAAACATGAAATCTTTTGTGTTTATTGTAGGTCTGGTATGTAGCAATAAATTAACTATATATAACAAAGGAATATTACTCAAATATTTTCGTGAGATTTCTAAGAAATGTTGGTAAAATTTGTGTAGTCGGATGCTGGCTTCCTTTAGGAATGTCGTGTTATTATCTCCGGAGCAAACGTGACTGAACTGCCTGCAGCGATCCTGGTGGCCGAACCTGAAGAATGTGCGCAGTGTTGCGGCTACGTGGCATGTTCTCTTGAAAATGAGTCATGTTTTAATAGTCCAAAATAAAAAAATAATAATTTTAAAAAAATATTCACCAAACTGAAATTATAAAAAGTAGACTAAATGAAGTGGGAATGAGGCTACTTGGTCATATTTTTAATCCTCCAATGCGAAAGAAAAGATTCTCACATGACTGGGAAAATTGATGTGTGAATGTATGTATGTATGTGGCAAAACGAAGAAGAGATATGGTAATTACATGATTTTTTTTTTTTGAATGGTTCACAAACAATGAAAAAAACATAACATGATATAGGTAATACAATTTTAATACACTTAGTTTACATGCTTTTTATCACTTAAATGTGTCTACAGCAAACGTAGAGATAAAAGTAAAGACTAAAACTTATACAAAAGAGAATAGAAAAAAGTGATTTTATAGAGTGAGATTGAACAGAGAGACTATGCAGGTAATTTCGCAAGTTTGGTAATATTCCTCTTGTATTCATGGAAACTGTCATGAAATATGTCAATGAGAAAGTTATGATGCATAATGTTTGGTACTGAGGTTTATTGAATATCGGTCATATTGAAAAATGAACGATGAATATTGAATAAGTGAAATAGGTTACCAGTATTATTGCACGTGAACGGTATAACGATTACTGATGGAATGGCGGTAGTTACGTGGAGAGAAGGCAGCGTGGCTGCGCTGTTCACTTCTTTTTTCTGATTGGCTTCATTCATTCCCTCTTACGGCTAGAATTGATAAAGATCTCGATTATCTAGAGAAGAAACTCGATTGTAATGAATGGATTGCTTTTGTAAAAATATTACTTAGCTCGTAGATATGGTTGAGTATAACTAATAAATGAGGAGAAAATATAAATTTTAATTGTAATTAAGAAATTAAGGTACTGTAAGTATCCTCAAAAATTGACGAGCATGCATGAGAAAAATTAGAATGAAGATCAGATGAGAGTTGTGTGTTACAATAGGCGAACTATCCTCTCTGCAAATGCCCAAGGAAGATGGTGGAATAGATGAGTAAATTAATATATTACACTCTCCTGGGAGCCTGTTATGTTGGTAGAAAGTGGGGGATTAATTATATACATCTTTTAAAAATATTGTTTTATACAAAAAATAATGGCTGCGTCATGTCCATTCCCGTGGAGTTCCTCTGCCGTGACTGAGATGCAACCGGGACATAAAAAGCCATGTTATTAATGAAAAAAATAAAATATCTATTAAGTAACATATTGACTTTTTAATCCGATCAGTCATTAAGCAATATGTTAATAAGAACCGCTTATATTATATAATAAAATGATGGGAATTTTTTTTGTTACACTGCTCCCAATTTCACAATTTTATTTTCCAAATCGAAGTTGCTTCATTAAAGATAATATTTTTGTATTTGATCTTCTTTCCTGTTTCGGACAAACATGCACAGGAAAGTGTAAGATCTCTTCTACGGCGGAGGACCTCCGTGGGAATGGACATGAGACGATCATTTTTATTTTTAACCACAATTAAATATTATGAAATATTTAGCCAACAAAAGACATGCAGGGTGTTAAATAATATATACAAATATTGAACGCTCGGTACTACATGATAAATTTATAATTTATATTACGAACACACCCAGTGAGATTTGCATTATGTACACAATTGACTATTACAATAAATAATACATTTATAAAATAAAATATGTTTTACATAATGAAATACTGTCATTATTCTCCAACATATCCTGCATTATATCCAAAAATAAAAAATAACCTTCAAAAAGTTTGAACCAGATGTCACCTAATTCGATTTCCATAATAGTGTACTGTTGCGAATACAGTAACGGCCAACTGTTACCGGCCATTAGTCGTGCTGCTTTGGTAAATTTTTAAAATAAAATACAAAAATAAACGCGACGCCTTTGAAATGTTGGCAGACTCGAGCGTATTCGGCCCTTGGGTGGAGGCAGTTAGATGAATCAAATGAAGTTTGACTATTAAATCACTCAACATTATACCGTCGGCAGAGGTAACGTTACTTATTTTTAAGTGTAAGAGTTTAATTAAATACACATATCAAGGAAAAGTTTTCATCAAAAAGGGTGAAGCTAGAATAATAATGTAGGTGTAGACTAAAGCCTAACCATAGCCAGGGAGAGCAACGATTAGTATAAATTTTCATATTAAAATCATTCAGCGTATCGTCGGTGTGGGCAAGAAATCTTAAAGTGACATTTTTGATAAAACTGAGTTAGAAATTAATTATTAAGGGTTATTTTTTATGTAGGTACCTAAACTATGAGTGCAAGAAGTCATCAATACATTTTTTATCCTTTTTTATCTGTTTTGCAGATAAAAAAGTAATTAATTTTATATATTTTTTTCAAAATATAAATCATTAGGTTATCTACTAAATGACATTTTATTTTCTTTTCGGCATAGTATCGATTAATTTGTAACGGATATGCCACAACAGACCAAATTAACAAACAATGACAAATTCAAAACAGATGTAACAAAAATGCTAAAACTCGGCCAACTATAAAAAAATGACTTTGTATCTAAATTATATTATTATTATTTATCATATTGAATTATGTAAAAATATTATCCATAAACCTTTTAGGTTTCCATTATATTTTAAATAAAAAAATAAAAAAAGTTGCGTACATAGTCCGCACTTTCTTATCGAAAGTCATTAACTTGTTTTAGTGATTTCTGGTACAAAATCCACATGACAAGCGCTATTACATAATTATTGCAGCTTTAAGACAAAGCTACTTTGAAAGCGATTTGCCGAAAAACGTGAATATGTTACTTAATGAATTCTTATTTGCGCTATACTGACGATATATACTGTAAAAAATATAAAGAACTAGCTGCCAGGTCCTAGCATTGCTCGAGATTAAGACTTACTTAATGAGTGTTTTGTTTTGCAAATTCTTTAAATATCTAACAACATCCATAAAAAATAGTAGGGTTAGAGTAATATATCCAGGGGAGTAAGTAATTAAAGTGCAATTGAAGATATTGAAAAGTGTTCAAAATAATACACACCTATATAGAATAAATAATGAATGGGGTGTTCAGGCGTAGGGTGTTAATGTTTTCCCCAGTGTCCTAAAAGTAACAATGCAAAATTTGGAATGAATGTTAGTCAATTTAATGAGCCATTTTTTGAGGGTAGTAGGTAAGTGGCCGGGGGGAGGATCAAATTTACAAAAAAAAAAGTTTTTAATATTCAGATTCATACAATGGCTGTATAAGTAGATACTCGTAATGGCGCCACTGAAGCAAAATATTTTTTCTTTCAAACGACGCTCGTCAAAATTACATAACGACTTTTTGGGTAGTTCTGTTTTGATATCTGTTAAAAGTGGGAACGGTGGTGGCAAAAATGAAATATCGGTCAGTAATAAGACTCTTATTTTGAATATGAAGATGAAGTGTGAAAAAATCAAAGACTACCATCTTACTAGCTGTATACCCGTGAAAATTCATGGAATATAATATTAATAAAACGCGTCCTTGCTAAATGTTAGTGTATATGCTAATATACATCGTATATTTTTGTCAACATCAAACCACCACGATCCTCCAGAAATGAAAGAACAGTCAAAACAGTGAACTTCACCTGGTGAACCTGTTGCAAAACGAAAACGGTCCAACAGCCAGAAAGATCATAGCTTTTTTGTTTTTGTTTTTTGTTTTGCTTTTTTTTGCACCGTTTTTTGAAATTCGTGAGCATCATCTTCACCAACTATTTTTAAAATATTTATTGGGTCAATGAGAAAATGCTACATTTCGTGACAAAAAGTGCACTTCTCCACTTTTTATCTTCTTTTCAAGAAAAATCTAGTATCATGAAAACTTAACTTTCGAAAACTTAACCAGTTCATACCCTGATTGTGGTTGATTTAAAATCAGACAGAATATTATTTCTCATCAGATCATCAGAATCCTCAATTCAGATTTCAAATTTTATACATTTCATGAGCACTTTGAATAATCCCCATATAAAACACCCTGTCTAGACAAAAGCGAAAAGTTTTAAAATAGTGGTATTTTTCACACAGATGTTTTTTTTTGTAAATCTTCAAAATAAGAAATATATTAAATATCATTTCATTTCAAATTCGCAACTACAAAACTTTTGTGTTAAAGTTATGGAAAATATACGAATATATAAAGCAAGAAGCTTGACACAAAAAGTAGCTTGCTGGTCTTGTGTTTAGGAATCTCGCCTCGTGATCCAAAAGTCGCGGGTTCGAATCTCACTCCAGACCAGAAAGTTAGTCCTATTTTCATAGCACAAGCGTTTAGCTTAGTTTGAAAAAAGTAAGAATATTATTGTGACACGTATTTTGTGTTCGCATCTCTATTACAAACTCTCTATGATAAATAAAGCTGGTTTGCATGGAATTTAATATAATTCTTGGTCTTGTACAAAGCGATTGTGTTTTATTTAATCGTAAGTGTTTCTTACGAAAATATTAAACATTTTTTTAACTGTCGAATTCAGACATAATTCGTGAACGAAAACCGAAAGAAAACGATGTTTTTTTGTAAGAATAATAAGGAAGAATCCCGAAAGGAGAAGCGACGGAATACAATATCGTTGTATAGCCATCTCTCAAAAGAAGGCAACACGTTTCATGGTTTTGCTTATTACGAGCCAGGCTCTAGTCAAGTATGAAATATGTCAGAAAGAAACTAACAGTCGACGAGACCACACTTTCTGTATGTTCTGGCACATTAATTTTATTTATAGGCCTTGAGGGCTATTTGTTTTCCCGGGAGTAATACGGTCGTAGTTTCGGGACCATAAATCCTCGGCGCGTGGTTCCATAATGGGCGTGGAAAATCATTGATCCAAAGGGCTAAAGTCACTTCGCTTCAAGTGTTCGCGGGTGTTTCAAATAATATACTCCTTACAATTAGCGACGCAGGTTTGAAAACGAATTAAAATTATTAATTAATTTAATAAATTGTCAGTTTGCTTGTTTTCCATTTATTTCTGATGATATTTATTCTCGATTAAAAATTTACTTAAGTCTGATTTATTTAATCAGTTACCTACTTATTGATTTTCCGAATAACTTTGCAATATAAGTACAATTTTTGATTAAATATGTACCACATATTGCCTTGTAAAATAAGCTGTAATTAAAGAAAAACCTTCATCCCAGAAAAAAAACTAGACAACTCTATCTTGAACTCTGTCTGCAAAATTTCAATAAAATCATTGTGCACTAGTTTTTGAGAAATCGTGTCCACCGATTTTCTTTTAATTTACATAGTATCGTTGATTCCAGCTCCATAAATCAAAGGTCCCGCTATATGATCTGTATGCATAACGCATATTTTAAATAAAAAAAAATTAAAAAAATGTACAAATTTCTGAACTGCTTTAGCTTACAAACTATGTGTTAAGTAATTAAATAATTCATAAATTATATACTGATTATCTAATTCCTACAATCTCTCGTAGGAACGAACAATTATTAAACATAGCTTGCTGGCCTTGTGGTTAGGACTCTCGCATCGTGATCCAAAGGTCGCAGGTTCGAATCTCACTCCAGACAAGCAAGTTAGTTCTATTTTCATACCACAAGCATTTAGCTTAATTTGAAAATAGTAAGAATATTGATGTGTCACAAATTCTGTGTTCGCATATCTATTTTTTTTTCTTATAAAAATAAATAAATAATAGTCATTATTTAAGTGACGATATTTTTCACTATCTGAAATAACTAGACATGTTTATAAATACGTCATAAGAATTTATTGTTTTTCGTAAAAAAAATCTTAATAAATGTAATGAGTGTATTGTCCCTTAGTAAGTATCCACGTAAAAGTGTTTTATTAAGCTTTGTATGGCAGATCTGAATAAATTATGTCTAAAAGCCTCACTCGAGATTAACTAAATCCGAAGGTTCAGTAATTATTCACACAAGTCTAGCTAACTACAATTATGTTAACATTCATATCCATAGATTATGAACTCAATCAAAATTAAAAACTTAATTATTTACTTACGAAGTCTCGCGGCGCACCAGAAATATTCAAGATTATTTTTGACGGATATTTACATTTTTAATTTTGAATATTGCTAACAAATATAATTTGAAGATATACCCATACGTAGGATTAAAATGTACTTGTGGCCTAATCCAAGATCATGCTTATTATAAAAAAGTAATTATCCAAGAAATAGTTGAGAAAATAAGTATTAAATATAATATTACATTTTAGTTCCGAAAATTGCACCATAAATTTTGCATATGATACACTTTAAGGACCATAGAAAAATGATAGAATTAAGACAAAACACAAACCATAAACAAAACAAAAAAATATTGATCAATCATAATTTTATTTTATTCGTGGTAACACTAAACTTGGGAATCGTAGATTAAAGAAATAATTATATGAATTAATAAATCCTTTGATTTTGCTTAATGAATGTTTTTCAAAAAATCATTTAAAATAGAAAAAAATCCAAAAACTCATCCGAATCATCTCATTAACCTTAACTAAACAAACCTAATCTAACCTTACCTTACTTAATCAAACCTAAATTAGCTAATTTTATCTAGTAAAAAAATGTTAACTCAAACAACAAACCAAATCTAATAACCTAACCCAATTCAGAATTGCCGAAACGAAAATGAAACAATTTTTAAATTTATATGGCTCAGCAAAATTAAATTTCGTTTTAAAATTTAATTGATTTTTATTTTATATCATGTAATCTAATTATTTATTATTTATGTATGTCTTTGCTTATAATTTTCTATTATTTTCTTTTTAATACATTTATTTTTAAAAATAATTGCCTACTGTTATATGACTTACCTATGCTTATTATTAGTTTATTTTTACTATTGTCTCACATTATTGCATTAAGATTATTGCATATTAGTTTTTTTCTAATATAAAGGGCTTACCAGAGCTAGCAGGTAGATTTCTGCCTATGTTGTGAGTCTAAAATGTTTAAGCAATCGTGACTTCAATAGTTATGGAGATACTCATTCATCTTTAGATCTACAAACTGATTTAACGTAAATTACAACCGCAGAGACATTTTTAACTCTACTATCCGGGACATTAAACGAAACTCATCTTCACAACTACACCCTAATTAGTTGACTTAATTCATTATTTATATTCCTGTATACTACTATATGGGAATATGTCACACTTTGCTGATATCTTATATTCCCATATAGGAGTATATGGGAATGTGTCACACTTTGCTGATATCTTTAATAATTAATTTTACGTGGAATGTGTATAATTGACATAATTTTTTATTTTTTATCTCTTGTAGGCTAATTTAAGATTTGCTGTTAACTTTTCCTAAAATTAATAAATAAATAAAAAATAATGTTTTGTTTTTAAAATACCAAAATTTACACATATTTTTAGATCAAAATTTTAAAATTAATCGGTTTCCAAAAATGTTGTAAGCCGCTTAAGATTAATCAGTTATTAACAAATTAGTTATCAACAGCTTAGGAAACAGTCTCTTCGTAAGCTTGGGTGCCAAAATATCCCGAAGATCCAAACTTTGCGGATCGCAGCCCTCGGTGTGGCCCAACTTTGTGGAACTAGCTTTTGGAGTAGAGTTCAGGCGAGTGCCTTCGAGCATCACAATTATGGAGCAGAGCTCAAGAAAACCCTAAAAATTCAGATCCCAAATTAATTCTCTCTGTAAAATGCACTTTGATGAAACAAGACATAAAAAATCATTTTCTTATTTATTTATACATCTTTACTTAGTTAACGTCATTGTATTTAAATTTAGTCCATGTTTTATATAAATCCAATTAAAATTTGGGAGCATCTTTTTTATTTTGGAATATCTACTTCTCTATAGAATTATCCTCATTGCTCTATGTTAAATTTGTATTTTTTTATCTCCTTCATTACATAGATACAAAATATTAGTATTAGTAGGGCAGTATTGAAAATGAGAAGCAATTATTGATTTATATATTGTTATCGCTATTTCATGTATTAATTTTGGTCTTATTCATCCTCAAAATGATAATTTTTTTGCAATTTTCTTTGTTATGTATTCAGCGTGTTTTTAAATGACAATCTAGAGTCAATAATTATTAGCAAATATTTTATTGTATCAACTACTTCTTTTTCATCAATTTCTATCTATAGCTCATCATTATTCCTTTGATTTCCTATTATCATACCTTTTGCTTTTTTTGCATTTCATTTTAATTTACTCACTTTGAGCCAATTCTATATAAATTAAATAATTTATTTTTCAAAAATAGTAAAATAATTTTGTGGTGACATTATTAGCATAATTAATAGAAATAAAATAAAAATAAACTTAGTTTTTTCCAACTTTTGTATTGAAAAATAACAACATATTTCAGAGCCCTTATATATATGGAAAATGAATAATAATAAAGTACATACTTTACATGAAAATAAATTTAAAAGATAATTATTTGGATGACTATTTAAAATAGATCTGGTTATTTATAATATTCAATTTACTATTAACACTTTTCTTATTTTCAAATTTTCTAATTTATCAAACTGTGATTGTGTATAATTTGTATGTAAGCTTTGTAAACCCTTAATATATTAATATCAAAAGAATAATCCATACCCAAAAGATGGTTAGAAAATTGGGAATAATTATTGCTATTTAAATACCTAAGTATTCCTCTATCTAACTTCAAAATTTCTAAAGGTTTTTCGTATATGAAACAATCACAATCATTCAAATTAATTTAAAATTCGAATAAACATTCTGTTTAATGAAAAGCAAGAGAATATAAGAAAGGAATTAACAGGACACAATTTTGAGGAAAAGTTAGAAAATATATGTAATTTTTTATAAGTTGAAAACAGATGAAGATTGTTTATTTAAATATATATATATATGTAAATTAAAAAATGATAACTTTGTTTACTTTCATTATTTGTTTATTCAATGTTACAAAGTTTACAATTTTATAGTGTTTACAAAATTAAATTAAGCTTTTTTCATTGTTGCTGAGAGTCTTGGCAGCAAGTAAACACTGCAATTGATTTGATGCCCTGCCTGCTACACTAGTAGTTTACTGTATTATAGCAGACAGTGCTCTTCCAGTAGTATAATGTTCAAGAATATTTAGTATTTATATAACATTTTATAACGATTAAAACGTTTTCGACGTTAACGCATCATCTTCAGTAATGTTACTAATACTAAACTTAAGGCTAAGTGACGGCGTGAGGAGTGGGGCGGGGGAGGTAGGTATAGACCCACTCTCCCAATATGCCCAATAAACAATTTATACATGCTTTCCCGTATAAATAGCTTCGTCTCTGTAAGACATCTATAATTAATCCGAAGGCTAACATGTTTGGTGCATTAGATTAGCATGAATGTATTATATTATATTTTGGAAAGTGTAAGGCCTATTACGCACTAGCGGCTGGCCGTGGTACGGGTTGCGGCGAGCCGCAGTATATACGGTTTGCCGCAACGGCACGCCGTATTCCGGCTAACCGTATCGTCTCGGTTCTATTGCGGTCCGCTGCAACCGTCAGTGCTTCTACAAATATTGGACAGGATGGATGTCGAAGAAGTTGCTGCAGTTATTTATTTATATTATAGTGGAAAACGTCGTCGTAAAAATAAACATAGATTTTTGATACACCCTCTACTGGAGATACGACATGGCAGCAGAGAGTTTAATATTTTTATTTCAGAACTAAAGAAATTTGAAGATAATTTCTTTAGATACACTAGGATATCAGTAAAATCGTATGAAGAATTATTATCAAAACACTATTTAAACACACGCGCGCTCCGCGTACAGTGTCTTACGACTGAGTGGGGCGGGAAGCGAGCAGAGATTGCGGTTAACCGCGCTGAGTGCGTGGAGGGGATGCGGCGCGCCGTATCATAAAACCGGTGCCACTTGCCGCAGTCTCAAGATGACAGGAGCGTCTGACGGCTGGCCGCAAGTCAGTGCGTTGATATCGTGCGGTTTCATGTAAAAATCCATGTGCGTCTTACCGCAACGGCACGCCGTACCACGGCCAGCCGCTAGTGCGTTTTAGGCCTTTGTGTGTGAAAAATTCTATATTTGTAAGGTGTCTTTACATGCTTGCGTAGTGGTTGCCCTGACAAAGAGACGGGTACGTCTAGGAACGGGAAGACTAAATATATAAGCAAGTGATTACCTGCTAACATAAGCAACATTTTGTTAAAATGCCTGACCACAAAATTTATGCTTTGTATATTAAAAATATTAATAAATGACTACCCTTGTTTATTCCGTACATTCGGAATGAGTCTGTTTAAATAAATAATTCATATACTTAAACCGACAAAAAAATTTGCACTGCTGTCATACTCAATTATTCATTTCCTGCTCCTTTTTCGCAAAATTCGAACAACACGGTAACTTTTATTTTAAACACAAATTAT
The DNA here is from genome assembly GCA_016648135.1 of Agrypnia vestita. NCBI lineage: Eukaryota > Metazoa > Arthropoda > Insecta > Trichoptera > Phryganeidae > Agrypnia > Agrypnia vestita. The sequence continues at coordinate 62,061 of JADDOH010009487.1, forward strand.
TTCAGCTTCGTATTTGTGTGTTCATTTTGCAAAATAATTTGGGCTTAGTATTTTTAATGCTGCTAAAAATTTCGTAACAAAAATGACACACTTTTTGTCATTCGTTAAAACTTGCGTCAAAAACAGTCTGTCATTGAAAAGTTTCTCGAATTCAATTTAACATAACAATTTATCATTTTTATTTTAATAAACGTCAAGTTTTTTTCCAAAGCCAGAACAAACAATCCTACTCCAATGATGGATGGTCTCGGAGCAAAACTTTGTGAATTATGGAAACTTAAATCGCCCATGCATAAAAGTCCTTTTTAAGCTTATCGAGAGTTAAAAACATTATTTCATATCAAATGTATTTCCTGTATCTAATACCTGAATATTTTGGGTACAATCGATAACATTAGTTAATTTTTTCTCTTTTTTTTGGCAATAATAGCACGCAATGTCATTTTTATTATGGTAAAACTTTGTTATTTTTAGCATTTTAGAACATTTCAAAATGTGTATATTTACATTTCATAACATCCTCATCTATTCATCTTTTTAATAGTTTGTATCACAGACTACCAAAATATATATATACTCTAACAGAAATTATTTGGTACATGCCGTGGTTCTTACGATTGACATGTTTTAAAGAAATTACTTTGAACTTGTAAATTTAGAAAAAATATGAAAAGGTCAAACGAAATACTTTTAAAAAATATTATATCTTAGTAAATATATCGTGCTTTTTTACAAAAAGACGTTTTTACTTGAAGAGACATGGTTTGCAATGAAATTATAAAAAAATAAAAAGAAACACCTATTATTGCAAAAAATACATTTTATTTACTAAGAGATTTAATTATGCAAGAATAGATATTTTTACTGCATTATAAATGTGACTTAAATATATGCAAGAGAAACATACTTTTACTGTGTCTCAGTCCCCTCACCTGTGGAATGAGTTTGTATAATTATTATTTTTTTCTTTTTATATTATTCTCTTCTTATTCTGTTTCCCACGTAAAATTGTGTATGTTATATTGATACTTTTATGGCGGAAAAGGTCTTACTTAAAGGTCAAGTCTTGATTAAGTGTTATTCGGAAAGCCCTATCTTAGCTGTTAATTGGTGAGTCGTGAATTAATGGTGTGAAAATAGGTCGGATGCAATCCCGAGTCGGGATCCCTTTCGGGATCCCTCGAGATTAGAATTTCCAATCCGGCGGGATCCCGAAAACTTTTGTGTTTTTTTTGTTTATACAACTGAATAGCAATTAACGACAATGTTTTGCATTTTTATATCAGCAATTTTAATAAAATATTCATTATTAATCATTGCATTAAAGTTTTTTTAGGCGTTTTTCCAAGCTTCAATCAGTCAGTGTAGTAGTAGTTTTTATTACAATGTTAGGTTGATAAAATACAGCAAATATTAATTATTCAAAGCTATTTTCATTATTTGAATGTGACATGAACAAGGTTTAAGTATTTACTAAAAGCTCTATATACAATTATACACACAAAACATAAAAAATGCTGATCAATCCCGATAATCTCGTCCGTGTTTTCGGTTCGGGATTGATCTCGTAAAATGCCCCGAGATCTCGCAGGATCCCGATCTAGCGGGATCAGGATTGCATTCCCTAGTCAGATGATGCGCGCGCATTTTGTTGCATCCTCAAATTTCACACTCATTGCACCTTAGGAAAATATACTTCAAAAATAAAAATGTATTAATCAAATAATGTCGTTGGCATGTCTCCGAAGCGAAGACTTTGTGGGTTTCAAATTATCTGCACATTGACCTTGTCTGGATTCCCAGACAGCGTCACCGGTAATGTTATATTAGTTTAATTTTCTTTATTTTGATCCTCTGTGATTGATTACAGTGACTAAAGATAAACTTGCATTTTGAATTTTTTAAATTGAGAAACATTTTGTTATTTAAATATTTTTCATTCCATTCCTACGACAAATTCAGTTAACTTAGAATTTCATATAAAATAGATAACTCAGTATAATTTATTGGCTTTATTTCAGTACAAGCACTGCAGTTCGTAAGCCCTATAAACAATAAAGAGCTTCTATACCTACTTAATCATATAAATAGTTTCGTCTCTGTGAAATATCTATAAAATATATCTTGATTTAAAAAAATATGTTTAGAAAAACCTACAAAAATATGTATAATGTTGTAGCTTTAATAAGCGAAAAAATGTTAGAAGATTAAAATCAAATTCTGAGAAATTTTCTCTCTAGGTATGTTTCAGTATAATTTACAAATTTTCTAATATAATTTAATAATACAAATTTTCTGTCGTCTGTTCCAAAACTTAGCGCTTAGCTTGATTTTATTTTCTGTTAGAGAAATGTTATTCTTCAAGCTTGTCAAAATATTTTTTTATCTCTGTTATTTAATACTTCATTATTATGTTATTTTATATTAACTCTGTATTTTACATCTCTTATCTTCATTATCTTATACTTACATTTACTTAGTTTCTCATTTTATATTATAAGGTAATTAGTGCAACATCAAATTACTGTAATAGGTTTTGTAACAGTTGAAACAAATAAATAAATAAATAGTGTGTGTGTGTTTCTTGTAATATAAATTGAATATTTAAACTTACACGTGAAAATTTATTCCGACAAACTATTTATATAATATCACTTTCAAATTTAATAGTTCATTTATGATATCACAATGTTCTTACGACTAGGGACATTTAACAGGAAACTGATATATTATGCTGAAGTTAAGTGTCAATTTTCTTTGAAGTGACCGTTTTATTGTGAAGGTACATATTTGTAAAAGATGACTGAAATATTTTGATCACGTGGAACATAAAAACGAAGAAATATATCAATGCGAGATTACAGACAATAGAAAGAAGTACAACAGCTACACATTTGAGCTAGGTTTTCCTTTAGTAAATAGAAATAAAATAATTATCATTGGCTTCAAAACATGTTGAATTTATTTCAATAAAAAAGTGGTGTTTATGTTTAAAGTTATTTTATACAAATAAGAAATAAAATACACTCCCAGAATCACAGTTTTCAAATACACAACTGGAAAGAACTGAGTGAACAACGAGACTAGTGGAGAAAAACTCTTGAGGAAGCCAAGACCCCACCAGGGGTTATAGAGCCAAGAGTGATGATGATGATAATCCTTACTATCATATAAACACAATCTCACGGTTCCCATACAAAGGGATTAGAAGCAAATTGCCACAATTCAATAGACGACATTTAGACAAACATTTTTCTAACTAATTGTGAAGCCAGATCGGAGATTTTTTAATTAATGTGCTTCTATAAAAAGTTTCTTAAATACAAAACCATGCTACCAAAATCTGTTATCAGTTGTTAAATTGATTTTGTTTTGTATATATATATAGAGATCTGTACATTTACAAAGAGTTTTTTTTAGTTTTATCATTTTTTTAAATTGTTTTAATTTTTGCATATAGGAAATCATCCTATATTTTTATGCTATAATAGGCATTAAATAATTATTAAAATAAAAATACGTGTATTTTCAATGATATTAATATTCGAAGTTGAAAGAATTCATATCTCTCTATAAAAAAAGCAAAATTATGTCATCTAACATACTGAAAACTAGAACAATCAGAGAATTCTGTCGGCGTTCACTTATAAAATGACCCCGCATGTTACACATATTTCAGAAGCGAGTTCACAGGTCACGCTTGGCTTAGAAAATAGTGGAAAATTCTAAAGTCACGTTCTTAGTTCAGGGTAGGTTTCGGATTCTGAAAAAAAAATATAAACCTGTCAGGATACCGAAAAGAGTAGTACTTCGATTTTAGTGATGCGAAGAAGTTAACATAAACAAGTACTGAGGTTAGATAAATAAAGTGGTGATACAGGAAAAATAGTTCAATCAAAAGTTTTTTTTTTGGATTCTGGGAAGTTACGGACGGTCAACGATATTATTACTTGGGGATTGAGGATTAACGCCTAGTATTTTTTGATACTCCACAAGATGAAATTTATTAATCAAAATTAATTATATTCTAAAAGATGTAAACGAAATAAACAATGTTAAGTAAATCGAGTAGTATTTCTTGTATAAATGTAAGTTGTAATTCCCACTTAACGGATAATTAGTATGTTCCAATTGTCATTTATCCTTACGCCTTGGAGGCAGAGAAGAGATTTTGTGTGGAAATCTCCCGTACCGCTCGAATTTCCACGACTGTCAGCGGGGCGATGAGTTCGGCCACTTTAGCATTAAAAAAATGCCGAATATAGGTGGTGAAAGAGTAGAGCCCAAATGTGAGCTATTTGCTTAAAGAACGGCTCTGGGTGTGTGGTGGGTCCCTCTTCTCTGTTAAATAAATCAAAACGAAACAAACCTTTTTATATATTTTTTTGTACATGTTAAACACTGCCTCTCAAACTCTAACATAATTCGGAGAACTAGAGTATGTATGGCGGCTTGCTGGGAAAATTATAGGAATTTTCATCGTGAAATTTAATTGACTATTTTAAGTCAAAATTGTATTTTAAGGAACGATATTTCAAAAACAATATTAAAAGGTAGACAAAGCGAGTTATCAAAGGTTAGTAATTGATTTTAAATTGAAACTAGGATCAATATGTGTTTTTCTGGTCCAATAAAACGTTGTTTTACAATCAAAATATTGAATCTTTTTAATTAACCGACAAAGTAAAACATTTTCAATAAAAGCTACAATATCACTAATAACGATTGAATTCTATCACAGAACGTCGATAGATACTATTTTACTCAACACTGTTAATTTAATAAACAAAAACGAGATGGTTTTTAATTATTTGTGGAGCATAGGTATTTAAAATATTCCTTTGAAGGAATTTCTCATATTTATTTAAATTTAATTTAATTGGTATATAATTATAAACATTTTTATGAGGCATGTTTGCTCTCTTTAACAGAAAAATATTGTGTTAAGATAAACAAATTGTTTAATTAATTGTCGTTTAAAATTCTGTAATTACTTTTAAAAACAGAGAATCTATGAAATATTTTCATCAAATTTAAAAGCAAAGTTAAATGATTCATTTACTGAGAAAAAAGTTAATGTGTAAAAGAAAACATTGAAATAAAGCTTAAATATTAAAAATTAATGTGTATAAAGATAAAAAATATTTTAAAGAAGCCAAAATACATATTATGTATATGATAAATGAAAAGAACAACTAAAAAATATCTTAGTAACTGCTCTTAATAGGCTTTGCCCGCTAAAACATTATATGTGCATTTTTTGCTCATAGACACATTGTAATATAATTAAAATTGAAAATTTTCAGCTCATTTCCAGTAATTTCATGTAACCCAAACGAATTAATGGGTCACTAGGTCTAAAATTAAATAAATAAATGTTGCTCATTTATAAATATAAATGTTATCAAATGTTTTAGTTCGTTAAAATGAGAGTCGTGATCTTGGAATTATGTCTAGTTGTTTGTTTCCTATTATCCACACGTACCTTAGTATGAGTTTCTATCATTCAACAATTAATCACGGTTTCAACATCGACAATGACTGAACATGTGCACACCAATTTCAAGAGCAATAATAAAATTCTATCAAAGTTTTATGTTCTTAGCATCGAAGCTGTACAAAGCACTTACCACTTATGAGAAATCGTACACTTACATCAAAAATTTTTTAACTTGAGCACTATTCTGTAATTTGCACTTAAGCTCACACTAGTTACTAGAGAATATTCCACTTTTCTCTGGAAACGCTGGTGCGCGCCATTTGTAGTCATTAGAAATTTCCCATGCAGGTACATTTTTATGCGTTTCGCTGGATTTCTGTGGTTTCTAGCGGTTAACTCTAATCTGTACTGCGGAGCAGTGGCTCTCCCGTTTTTATACCAATTATCACTTCGCGAGTGTTCCGGAATAATCCTGTGTTTTCTACTAACTTCGAGTTATTACTAAACTATTCCAGACTAATCAGATCTTCCAGGTTCTTCTAGATTTTTAGAATCTCATAACAATACTAGTGAGTTAAGATCAATTTTAATCAATACTGCCTTATATTTTTAGTAGAAGTAAATACAAAATTAGATATTCAACATCGTAATAAGCGGTCCCGCTGAAAAGAGACACTAAAGTTCATTTGCAGAGAAGGGATGAACTTAGTTTAAATATATGTTATTTTCACCAAAATCAAAATAATTCGCATGTCAGAAAATGTTGGTTTGAGGATGTGCGTAATATTGACATGTACATAAAAAAAGATTCAATGTCATTTTTCTCTTCTGATAATGTATGATTACCGCTTTAAACACAGCGAATTCTTTGATTATTGTGTTTTCTAAATAAATTAATGTGGAACACAATATTAAGTTTTGGACATTATTTACTTTTTAGTTATTTTGTAATATCTTCTTTTTCTGATCATTATGTTCAACACATATTTTTTTTTCCTTATTTTATTGTTGAATTACTTAGTTACTAAATTTATTTAGTGTGAATGAAATATACTATAATATGTGAAAGATTTCATTCGTATTACGTAATATTTCTTTATTTCTACGTATTCTAGTATTTTCCTCTCTTCCAGTTTAAGCTTATCTTATATCAATTTTTTTCTCAAGAATATTACTTTTACCAAAACGAAATCAAAATGTAAAATTCCATTTAATAAAATAATTTCTAATTTCGTAATAAAATTGCGGTAAGAGTAAAGATTTCAATTCATAGCGCTCCAAGAATTTCCCGATTCCAATGAAATAAAAGTCACCGAAGGAAACTTTTGATTTATTTGGGAAATATTCTTAAAGACTTGATCGTGATCGGTGGCTTTTATTAACGGGATTATTTGGAATTTAAAAGTTAAATCCGCGCCTAGAATTTGTCGAGTCCCCTTAAGCGGGTCGTGACACAGCACGAGGAGGCTGCGTCGCTGGCGGCTCCACATCTCGGGAGAAAGGATTAGAATTGTAATTGGTCATTTGAGCTTTATGGCTGGGGCTTTGATGAATATTAACCACCCGGGCTCGTCTTCAGGGGCGTAGAGCTGTCAAAGTGGTGATCTTTGATGGACGTATTTAAAAGTTTTACTTAAACAGCGAAAATAACGCCCCCTTTCGCTTTAATCGTCCATTTCATTCCAAGTACCGTCAAGAAACACCCGTTCACAAGCCTTATTTCCTTGTTATAAATCCATAACTATTAATCAAAAATACTTTACTTTTAATACAAATTTAATACTAGTTAAAGAGCATGCACAATTGGCAGACGTATTTTTTGGGAATTTAAGTCGCTAACGGTATTTGCTCAGTGATTATTTTATTGTTAATATTTTCTCATCATCTTTGTTATGTATAACTCAATTAATTATATGATATTTGTGATGTCTTGACCGGCTGTGCCAGTCACAACGTTTTCTCAATTCTTCTGTGGGATTCCGATTTTGCAATTGGTACGTCGATGATGATAAAAAGCTTACACGTAATCGAAAATTTTACAGTACATTTGAAATGGTCAGGAATAAACTATTAGAAACTCAAAAATGTATATAAGTTAACGACGGGTGGATATTGGCCAACGATATTGCAACTACCGACGTGTGAGAAGTGTTCGATAGTAATCAGAGTGGTCCAATCGACGTGAATCAGAATTTCTAGATGAAAGTGGAAGATTTTCGAATGAAAAATAAGAGATTTAATGCTTATTCAGTGACATTGGTGATAAATAAATGCGCATAACATGTATTTGCTTGCAAGTGTTGTATATCAAAATTTTCTATGAACTTGAATGGGCATGTTCTTTGATTATTAATAATAACACCCTTTTACTGGGTGACACGCCAGTAAATTATATTAAAAATATATGTTTATGTAAGCATTGTAAGAGTCTGATCACATTGACTATGTCAGGGGTGCCAATTACGCCCAATTAAACCTGCCGCCACTGTTCTACAACTGCATATTTATTATATTCGCAGCTTACCAATATCGTGTATTGGCCGTTCCCTCACCCCCGATCCGGAAGTTGCACCCTCCAGGGGCGCCTTGGTCGAGCGAGGAAGTAGGCCAAGGATTTCCATCATTTATGCACAGAAGACCCCATAGCCACTGAAAATGTACATATTTAATTCCCCTTGTGGTTTTAAACTGCAGTGCATACAGCACATTGACCAATAAGAAGTGGTACACTTACAAGGTGGGATTATATTTTATTGACTAACATAAGCTGCTTACTAGCATACGTGAAACACTAATAGCAGTATTTAGTATAAAATTATAACATAACTAAAATATACATGAATATAGTGGTGTGAAATGTCCACTTTAAAGTACGGCCATAAACAAAATCGCGCTTAATGTCAAAACTAAACATACTATACTTTTAAGTATAGGTTTACTTTACTATATAATAGATATTACTGTAGTCACTTAACATGGATCGTCATGGAGATAATGAAATTAAAAATCAATGTTGATGCAATGAGTTATCTAAGGAAAGTATTAAATGTCACATAATTGGATTGAAAAATAATAATACCTAATTGTATAAGTAATTAATAATCACTTATAATTTATAGAATTAAACTTTGTTTACACCACTTTTTTCAATAACAAAAAAAGCGGCGAAAACAAAGTTTAATTCTTTAAATTATAATTATATACAGAATAATTTTGCTGTGTATGAAGAAGAAATAATCACTTGCCTATATTTCCAGTGATTACAGGTTTGAACTTCATTCTACATCAGCCAGTTAGTTGTATTTCTCATGGTACATTTTTCTTGATGACATGATGATAATCACACACTTAATAAATTAAAATGTTAAGAACTTTGATGGGATACATATTTCGTATACGCATCTCTATTATTTTATATAATTATTTTTTTAAATTACAAAAAAAGGTATAGAAATTATAATAATGAGGAAATTCTGAAGAAGCACACAGTGATAAAGTTACAAGAAGAGGAGAAAACTGCGCAGAAGATCACTACAAGGATCTAAACGACATTAAGAAATCCATTTTGCCCAGGTCGCGAATCCTGGAGAAAATAAATATCTTAAAATCTTCATCATCTTCAAATTTGAAGATTATAATTGATATTATAAGGATGATGATTAATTAATTTCCTGTGGTGAATTGGAAATAAATCATTTAGTTTATTGAAATATTTTATAGTTCGTGAATACAGACAGTTTACCTTAAACTGCTGTAAATATAAGTTAAACATCGTACATTCTGACTAGTTATATTGGTACAAATCTATTCAAATATTTCCCAACCATTTGTGTAGGCTAATACATTTGGTAGTTTGTTTTGGTTTGTTTGTGTGTTTATAACTCAAATTCATATGTTGTTTTAACCGAAATCGTATTTGTCTTTCCCACATATTCCTAAAATCGTTTATTTTGTGAAATTTCCAAGCCGGAGACATTTAGGAAAACCTAATTGTGTAGAAAGAAGGGTTATAAATGAAAAGGGATTTGTTTATCCGTTTCTCAAAAACTGGGTTAAAAAACAAAAAAGACAGAAAAGCCAGATAACTTACTCGAGCGTTGAATATAAAATGAATTATTTAAATACATTTTTCTTTCAATGTTCAATTTAAGAAAATTTGTTTTAAGTAAATATGCTGGTAGCTACGTACAGAAAAAAAATCTTTTATTTTTTAGAATTAGAATTTTTCACTGCGATGAGAAATCGCAACGTCATCAATAAATAGTGATATAAATATCATTGATCGATGTTGTTTATGAAGCAGATATCTAAGAAAATAATTTAACCTAGTTATGTAGAAAGCATCTAGCCACATAAAATTAAAACTTTAATTGAACTTATGTACCCTTGTATTGAAAGTGTGAATAATGAAATCTACATGAATCTTGTGATCTCATGGAGGAATATATCCGCAGCAAATTTTTAATTTTATAATAAATAATATCTCCAACTTATAAGCACACAATGACATATGCTCTGCATAAAAATTTTTCTGTTTATTTTTAAGTCGAGTTTTATTAGTAGAAATGTATGTGTTCTAAAAATGTTGATCTTTTGGTGGGTAGAAACACACTTTCTCGTGCAAACTTTACATACAAACTCTAATCTTCTTCAAATTAGGGCAGAAACACACTTATGCAAACTTTACATACAAACTCTAATCTTCTTCAAATTAGGGCAGAAACACACTTATGCAAACTTTACATACAAACTCTAATCTAGGTTCTTTGGTAATGCACACACTTCTCCAAGCGGTCCCGCTATGGTTGGAAACACTTCTGGGCTTTTGAAATAGAATAATATTTGAGGAATAGCCAAAAATGACACGCGGCCATATCGGGAAAGTAGAAAATCTGACGAACCAGGAGAACGCTGTGTTGGCCAGGAAAGCCTGAATTAGATGCTGAGATTAGGCGGGAGCATTAACGCGATGGAATTGCCAACTTGTCGCTGCCCACATGTCCGGTAATTTGCATTGCAGAGAATTACGAAGGCAACGAATGAACTCCTGGCAGCATTTTTCGGCAAAATTTGTGCCTTGTAAGGCTTACTCGTAATGCACAATCCCATAGGAATTAAAGAAAACCGTCAGCGTAAGCAAGGACCAAGCAATCCTTGAAATGCTTATTTTGTCCGCCAACCTTACACTTACCGTGGACTTCATCGTATTGTACTCACGTAGGCATTCTATGGTCTTTCATACGTATTATGTATATGGTACATCGCAGTCTGCCCTTAATTATTCGGTCCTCGAAAGGTTTGCAGTCTGAACGCTATAGAACTGCCATATTGCTGATAGGATCACTCCAGTGAAGTTGCAATATGCCTCTGAAAAAACGCTGTTGGAACAGTTCCAGACTGCGAATATATCTCAAGATAGAGGGCGAAGATAGGCGATGACTTTTGTTTCATGTGAGTTGTTGCATGTCATGTTGATGAATTAAAACAATCCGGGCTAACAACAATTTACAACCCTAACATAAAATACAAAATAAAACAGAATATAAACTCATATATGTGATATATTTTCTATTATGTTACTTTAAACACTTTTTATCTATTTACTATGTTTTGAACCTACACAATATTTTAAACTATGCCTGTCTTAACACAGATATTTCTAGTGAGACAGGCAAAAAAAAAAAAAAAAAACAAACTCAACGGACACTGCGCTTGACGGCACACCGGGGTGAGACGATCAGAGTCGCAGAGACACAGAGAGATGGGAAACACATATGAAAGTCTTTATAGGATGGCCATAGTACTTGTGGCCTATGTAAGCTGACTTAAGTTATTACTTTACAAATGCAACGCTCACCGATTCCATTGTAAAAACATCCACACAATATCAAAAGTTGAATATATGTTTTTTTTCTGTCTCATTTCAAATTTTTGTAGGAGCTGTGCCATAAAAAACCATGTGATCGAAAATACTTTCAATTCTATGATATTTATATAATTTATCTTAATTTTTTATAATTAATTATTAATATTTGTATTTTTATATGTGCTTTGTAGTTAATTAAAAAAATATTGATTAATTTGACTCCAAATCAAGCTCATTATTTCTAATGAATATTAAAAAAAAAACATTTCATTGAAACAGTATTGAAAGAGTAAAAAGTTCTGCTGCTTTTCTCAACAGGGCGCAAATCTTTTAAGTACTTTCACATTAATAAATATTAAAAGTAAAAGTTTATTATTTGAACTCTAAAAAGCTTTTTAAGGAACTCGTTAAATTTTCGAAATAAAATTTTAATACCGTGAAAGTTTTGATGAAAAAATTCTTAAAAAAAGGTAATGTACAAAGAGTATTTTTTGTTTTTATTGTCGTGTGATTTAAAAAATTAATAGCCTCCAGGTCTTTAATATCATAAAATGTTTTGGAAGATATTCAATTGACGGCGATATTTCATCGAAGTACAGGATTAGGTAAAGGAAATATTTTAACCCTGAGGCATCTATCCGGTATATTTTATTTAACAAAGTTGAAGTTTATTTCATTTCAAATAAAACACAAATCACTTTGTTTTCACAACTTTATTAGATAAACAATCTACATGATTCGAGAACAATGTTCTCTTCTTCAGGATTGTTTGTGTACTAAAATTGAAAAAGATAAACTATGCAATTATGTTACTGTGAAGGAACGTTGAGGGAAGGGAGGGGGGGGAGGGGTTTGGAGTTGTTAATTATGTAATGTCATCTGAAGGGGATGAAATCTTAAGTGGAAAATATTCAATAGTGGGTTGTGAAGAAATGTTGTCTGGTTATTTATTATATTCGAATTAATATTATAATAAATAACCAGCAAAATTTGTGCACAACCCACTATTGAATATTTTTCCATTTAAGATTCCGTCCCCTTCAGATGACATTCCATAATTAACAGGTCCAACCCTACTTTCTCCCCTCACCCTCCCCTTCACCCTAACACACTTGCGTTGTTTATCTTTTTCAATTTTAGTACACAAACAATCCTGAAGCAGAGAACATTGTTCTCGAAACATGTAGATTGTATATTGAATAAAGTGGTGAAAACAAAGTGATTTGTGTTTTACTCGTATCTTAATAAAAATGTCACTACAATGTTCAAACCTTCATTCAGAAGAAAAAATATTCTTCGAACAATTATTGTATTTATTTATTTACTATACTTTAAATAGTTTATACATAAATATATACCAAGGCTTTAATAGGTGTAAGAAAATAATTAGTTAAAAAATAGTCATTAATTTTTAATTAGTTAAAATTGTTAGAATGTTCTGTTTTATTTTGAGTTAATATATTTTTACTTCCGCTTCTTATTTTACTCTCCTCTGCATTATATTAAAGATCATTGTATTTTAAACCACAACCATTTAAGAATTGGACTTATTGCTGAATGATCTTCATTTTCTTTAACTGTCCTGTCGGGTCCCTCCGACGTTGACGATCACCCGATGAAATCATCTATGTCTTGGGTAACCCCTGGACTCTTCTTATCGAAGTTCATTCTCTGATATTTCTTAACTTTTTCCAACTCCTTTGCGGCCTTCGATCTTCTCATTGATCACCAACGGAAGTAGGGTATATTTTTTCCCTCTCATCATGTGACCAAAATATTATGTCTTTCGTTACTTGATTGTTGTAATCAAATATCTTTGGACATTGGCTCTGTGTAAGACTTGTGACTTGTGATGTAAGACGGTGTTAATTATCATGTCAGTCAAGGGTATACTTAACATTCTGCGATACATCAACATTTCTAACACCTCAAGGCGGTTTACAACCTTCAAGGTCTATGCTTCAACATCGTAGAATAGAACCGAGTACACATTTTATGAACCTCTGTCTGAGCTTTAGATTGATAACAACATTGCTTTTCATTTTTCATTTTATTAAATGACGCACGAGACGCCTCTATTCTGTATCTTATTTCCACGTGAGTATCCAAGTTTTCAATAATGGTACTGCTCAAGTACTAAAACTATTTTACACTCTCTATATCAATACCCCGCCGCTAAAGTTTCGCATCTGAATTACCCCCTCGACTAAAAACCATTAATTTATAAATTGTGGGGTAAAAAAGCAAAGGCAGGAATATCCAAAAAATTGAAAAAATATTTTGAATGCCGTCACCGAGGATTACTAATTTAAAGTTTATTTAATTATAGATTTTATATATCTATTCCTTTCAAAATGATGTATCCTTTAAATTTATAAGCTATGTTTCCTATAAAATCTTGAATTCAGTACATAATAAGTTAGTTATCTTCGATGAACTGCATTAATTTTTTTTGGATATTGCTGCCTTTGCTTTTATACTCCACAATTGATGAATAATACTGATAATTAAATATCTACCTCTTATACGACGTACTTATTTAGACAATCATATAAAAACCTATAGAATCAGAGATTTTTTCTCCTAATATGCACTCCGTGAAAATACCTAATTATTCCTGGCACTCTCAATAACCATAGTTTTAACTGACAATCCATTTGTTTGCATGTTTTTTAGTATATATATAATAATAATTAAGTTCTTAGCCAGTATGTTGCTTTGTAAAATAATTTTAATATGTGAAGCGCCCTTGAGGTGAGTAAAACGGAAACGGTGCTATATAAATTCTTCAATTATTATTATTGTTTCCAGGGCCTCATGTTGTTTTTGCCTCATGTTTCCAGTGCCTCATGTTGTTTTTGCTTAATGTTCCCAGAGCCCCATGTTGTTTTTGCTTAATGTTCCCAGAGCCCCATGTTGTTTTTGCTTAATGTTCCCAGAGCCCCATGTTGTTTTTGCCTCATGTCCTCAGGGCCTCATGTTGTATGATGTTTTTAAAATTGAAATAAAACAACGAACACAAATGAATTTTGGAGCCAAGAGTATGTAAAATATTTTGAAAAAAACGATAAATGAAAAAAAATACTATGTTTCTATCCCCAAATCAATCATTTTTTTTCTTTCACATTTTGATTAATTTAAATTTTTATCTAAAGTTTGGCCTCTTCCTGTTCAGGGTTAAAGACGTCTTGATGATTTCCTGCGGGATGCGTTCTCCAGTACCGAGTCGGCCAAAGCTATTTGCAATACTTCAAATCACGAAGATTTCCATTCCAGAATTCCGAAGCTATGATCAGAGAGGATTTCGGTTGAGGATTCCACGTGAGATATGAGAATAAGTGCTTTGCCGAATTGGCCGGTAAGACGGCGAACGTACTCGGGGGTTATCTTGAGATATGAGAGGAATTTTCCTTTGACGGTTTCTTATCATTTCGTTCTTTTCACTGAGAACTACGAATACATTTTACATAGAATCTAAATATAATAATTTCGTTGTCTCTCTGTATGTCGGTCCGAAAATTTATAAAACAAGTGTAAAACTTGTTGGAATTAAAACATTTGATAATTAGAGTATGACCCGCAATAAGCGCGCGGCTCAAGCAACACGCAAATGTCAAATTTACACGATCTTGACATGTTTATATTATTATTTTATTTTATTTAGCTTTTAGGTTCAAAAGCATAATCAATTAAAAAAATGGTTTTCTATTAATGAATTTTCAGTTTCAGAATGCTGCAATTTTTAAGATGCAGCTGAAATCCATAAAAAAATGACGTAACATTGGTTCGCGTCTTAGCTAAGCCATAGTATATATTTAAAGTATGTTTTTGACGGTCCGCGGAGAAGCGGCAATGTGCGTTAAGCAGCCAATTCGGGTTTGCTGGCCCGGGGTTCAAACCCTATCTCCGGCCGTTTAGTTTGTTTTTTAGCCATGATTTCGAGAGAAATTACGGACGTTACATGAAGTTATGTACAGACAGACAGATGGACGGACAAATAGTCAAACACTGAAATTATTATGTTTGATATAGTTGATCGGCGTGCGCGGTGTACGCTACTGGCGGACTGCTCATTTGTTCACCAACCACCTTGCTCTTTAGACGGTTTTCTATACGAATTAACACGGTAACTATCAAAAAGTTTTGTCATTTTACCAGCTAGGTCCACCACGAATTGGCTCTTCATAGGTAATATTACATTTATTTATTCACAATTTAGTGCTTTTAGTTAAAAGGTTCAATAAGTATATCAGAGGGTTGTTCAAAGAAAGAAGAAGAGAAGAAAGTAGAATAAAATGGTATGGTCACGTCATGCGTAGAGATGAAGAATATTCAGTCAGAAGAGCACTCAACATCCCAACTTAACCTAGAGGCAGAGGCAAACCTCCAGCAATATGATGGTCTGATATTGAGAGGGAGCTGACGGCACAATATATTCCCATATATTTTGTAATATACCCAAGACAGAAGATCCTGGCACCTTCGTAAAAAGACGCTAGATACTGGATGAGCCAGGATAGAAGAGGTTTGAAGGCCTTTGAATTCCAACTGTATATCTAGGCATACAAATTTCCTGATATATAAGTTTTCATCAGGCTAGAAACATGTTCTTATAACGAAATTAAACAAGCGTAATAAAGGCACTGAAATAATAAACTAACATCAACATATCACAAAGCAAAGGAAGGTTGTCACAAATGACTGACTTCACAAGAGAAGAGGGACCCGTCATACCCCCAGGGATTTTCTATGAGCAATAGCTCCCATATCGGCCATACACTTTCGCCACCTATGTTAGTGAATTTTTTAATGATAAAGTGGCGGTTTTGTGTAGACGCCTCTCCGATGGGGTGGAGTCCATACAAAACCTCTTCTCTGTATCCGAGGCGCAGGTTAAACAAAAATAGGACATTCTTTGTTATTCATTGAGTGGTTATTGATTAATTAAAATCCTCTTATTGATAGATTGGTGACGCTCCCATATTAAATTTATTTATACAAAAATAAAATATGTTTAAGGTCTTTTATTTTTGTAAAATATGTTTATGAAGAATAAACGCGATTTAAAAATAAAAACTCCCAACCACAGGATAAATACATAAATAAATAAACTAAACCCCTTCTTTAGGTGAACACAGCGAAAGGATGTCAGCCCTTGGGTGTATTTAACCCATTAAACGCCGCTACCAGTTCTCGTTGTTCGATTTTTATGAAATTTGAGAATATGTTCTAAAACTATACCTTTAAGAAAATTTCGTCAAAAAATATGGAAAAATCTTTTAATTTGGAAAATTTGAGGTGTTGCATTTTCGCAACGTCAGCGAAATAGGGGGGTAAACGGTACAAGTATGAAACAAAACATGTACAGGTTTTAGGACATTTATTTCTCAAGATTTTTATAGACTATTAAGAAAAAAATATATTTGCTTAATAACTAAACATATTACTAACTTATGGAGATAAAACGTAAACTGGATATATAAAACTTATGACTAAACAATAAAAACATATAAAAGGATTTACGTGATTTTAGTGATTCTATTTTCCTTTGTGGTACGTTTCATGACATTTATGATGTAACGCGACATTGCACAGTTCACATATAAAATATATTAGGGAATAACACCCTGCATCTTTTTCTGATTTGATTTCTTCTCCAAAAATGTTGAGTGCCTGGATTTGGACCTGATGATATTAAAAATCTAATGGTTTTTCTATGCACAATAAGTTCGCTTTTGATGATTTCATATATGTGGGTGCTATAAGTCTTTTAAAATTTAAAAGGCACATGTTTTCTTCAGGATGAACCATTTGATAGAGTTTCCATGAATTACATACTGCCACATCACAGAAGTTTGAAAATATGGCCCCCCACCACTTTTTACCGCGAACTCTTATTCTTAGTTGGAAACAAAGTTATCCGTTAAATCAACTCCACCCATTAAAAGATTTTATTGTGTAACAGTATTAGGTTGAGTAATTGTTACATAGTTTTTTAAAAATATTTAATTAGGTACCTTGATATATTTTTAATTGGTTCAATCCCATCACAATTTGAAGCCACTATCCTTTCATCGAACAACTACAATCACAGTTTTCTTTTCAAATCTATAATCGAATTCACCCCTTTCCATTTTTTTTATTTCTTTGGAGGATTTTAACGATCCAATATTCTTTAGACGATTTTCTCTTATTGTGCCAGTGGCGAAAAACAAATTATTCCTCAAATATATTATAAGGGGGATAGATGTAAATAAATTTTCAAAATAAACAATGTGGTGAGCTGGATTTTCTTAATTTTTCAGAAGAACCGTCACATTTCCTCGAATACCCAAATTATAAATATTTGAAGGCTCTTCAGTTTTCCCCATATATAGATCAAAAGCATAAATGTATCCATCTGATGAAGCTATTGTCCAAGACTTGGCTGTGATTTGAACCATTGCATTTTCCTTGGCTCGCCACACCTGACAAGTTGAACACTGAGATGTTGAAGGTTCACTCACCAACCTTTTTGAATTTAATTCCAAGGTTCCTGCTTTATCCTTGAGTACATGGTTATATATATCGTCTTCGTGTAAATCTTTATCATAAAAGTCCTCTTCGTCGGTAAATTCGGAAACTTCAAGAGGTAAAATAACTACATCTGGAATGTCTTCTTCTTCATTCCTATCAACATTCCAGTTCTATGCAATAAAATCAGCAGCCTCTTGTGCGGTAAAAAAATCTTTTTTATTCATCCTAAAGCAAAAAATCACGATATTAAAATTCGTTGATGGCATTCGTGCGTAAAATATTGGAATGAATTTTACCCCCACATTTCGCTGACGTTGCACTGACGCAACGGCCAAATAATTCTTATTATATTTGCACTTTATAAGTTTTTTATTTTTACAAAAACTATTCATTATTAAATTTCATATATTTTTTTTAAGAAATGACAAGAAAATATTAAAATATTTTGCAATATCTTAAAAATATAATGTATTCAAAAGCAGCTTACCTGAGTGTCGCGTTGTGTCCTTTTTTGAAGACCTCTGAATTGTAACTAAATATAATATATTTATACCTGAACCTATTTAAGGGTATGATAAGACCTTGACAATACACACCTAAGCTAATTACGGAAATTTCTTACTGAATTCTCAGAATATGACCTGTTCAAATAATCGTTGCGCTGCCGCAACGTCAGCGAAAAATGGGTTAATGTATGTTCTTTTTAATTTTATGATATATTTTTTATGTAAAAGCCTATACGCATTGCTGCTCGTTACCTACTCTATATTTTTAATTTTTATACTCATGTTTTGGTGCTATTCCTGATACTTTTTATATTTTGCTACTTATAACTAATATTGTTTAATGTATGTTCTTTTTAATTTTATGTTATATTTTTTAGGTAAAAGCCTATACACATTGCTGCTCTTTACTTTATATTTTTAACTTTTATACTCATGTTTTGGTGCTATTCCTGATACTTCATATTTCGCTACTTATAACTTATATTGTTTAATGTATGTTCTTTTTAATTTTATGTTATATTTTTAGGTAAAAGCCTATACACATTGCCGCTCTTTACTTTATATTTTTAACTTTTAACTCATGTTTTGGTGCTATTCCTGATACTTCATATTTCGCTACTTATGACTTATATTGTTTAATGTATGTTCTTTTTAATTTTATGTTATATTTTTAGGTAAAAGCCTATACACATTGCCGCTCTTTACTTTATATTTTTAACTTTTATACTTATGTTTTGGTGCTATACAGATATTGTTTAATGTATGTGCTTTTTGAAATTTATTTTATACTCTTTATGTAAAAGCCTAATGGGCGTAAACAAATAAATAAATAAATAAAGTGATCACTAAAGCTAGCTAACGCAGGAAATAAGCCTTTGACCACCCTATAAAGAGTTCCATACATGTTTCCTATATAAATATCTTCATTATAATATAAATGATTATCCCTTTGTGGACAAAATCCCGGGACAAACATGGGTTATTCAAACATCAAATCATCGTCGAAGTCGGTCTGAGGATTGTGATCTTCTGACCTCCCGCCCTCTTCACTAATCTCTCAGCAGGCTGCAGATCCTAGCGCTGTCACCAGAGAAGCGTCTGTAGCTTTTTCCACTTGATTGGTCCAACGAGTGGAGATTTTTTTCTTTTTCTTCAACCATTGACATGGCCCACCTCAACTCCACGAGAATGACGCAACCAATTAGCTTTTTTTCGAAAATATTGTGCAAATAAAAATAAATGAACACTTCACCACCTCCCTGTAAACAACACATAATTTATAACTAAATTTAAGTTGTGGGTGTTACCCCTTTAATTATTTATTAATACAAAAAATAATCAATAAACCATGTATGTTTTCTTACTTATTTTGTATACGTATATGTAACCATGTATCTTTCTTACTTGCATTGAGTTAATTATTTTTCATATTTTAAAATTAAATTTTGTTCTGTGTTTTTATTTTATTTTTAAATATTTACTCATGTTTTGTATTGTTAATCTTACGTGTCTTCTCTTTTGCATTGAATGAATTACTTTTAAAATTTTAAAATGGATTTTTATTTTAACATAATGAAATTACAATATATTGCACTATTATATTATATTTATTGTATGTTAATATCTTTCACGTAAAAACCTGTAATGAATTAATAATCCTGTTTTTTAAACTGTATTGTTTTATAGTATTTTATTTTAACAAATTTAAGTAACAATGTTCAACCACACTATTTTGTTTCATCTATTGATTATTCATATCATTACTTATAAAAGACCCTTGGGCTTAAATAAATAAATAAATTATGTATATTTTTTTTATTCGGTCATCGAACAGGGAGACACAATCGCTTGGTTTAGATAGAATATAAAAAACATAATAGTTAAATGTCTTCCACAATTAAAGGATAACACAAATAGGACATAACCATAGATAAGTCAATTTGACACGATAGATAATTGTTCAGAATATTTTGAATATGTCCAAATTTTTTTGAACAATTGGATTTTATTCCCAGGGGGACATAAATAATTAAGATATATTATAGATGTCTCACAAAGACAAAGCTATATTTTTATATGGGAAAGTAGGTATGTAAGTCTTTTTGGTGGTTCGTGTTACATTGCGTAAAGTGATCACTTAAGCCAGCCGTATGATTCGTCGTAAGCCCTATGAATACCAAAAATACTACTTTCACGTATAAAATATAGCTTCATCTCTAAGACATCTATAATATATCTTCACTATATTGTTATTCGACAATTTGGTCGAATGCCAGTTAATTAACTGAAAAAGTAGCTAAGATGGCAGAACACACACCTATCACAGTATTGAGAAATATCGGCATCAATAAATAATGGCTCCTCCAAAGTAATGTTGAAAATAAAATGCGGGTGAAATATTAAGTTAAATGCGTTATAATTACGACAGTTATTCGATAACTTTATATAAAATCATTACGAGAGCAGATGGCAGGGTTAACTCGTAGGAAACTTTCTCCGAAAAATATTATTCCACGTCGAGCTGGAATCAAGAGGCCAACGACTGAATCCCGACAATCGGCGATATGGCGAATACCAATACGTCTGTTGAAAACTTTTAGATTTTCCCACGATTTCACCTGCGAAAACTTTCCCCAACACGCCGGCTCGTGTCCCGGGGTCCTGTTAGACCCCCGATTTGGGGTCACGATTTGACAAAAACCGGGCAAAGTTATTCCAGAAGTTTTATCACAAGGAGCTACGTACCTAGCCGATAGGAAACTAAAATAAAACCTGGAAACTTGGGTATTCCGAACCGACTCCGGGAGAAGAATTATGAAGCATAAATTCGGTCAATTTTCGTCGAATGAATTGTGTACCAAATAAAATTTTGTGGTTACTATCGATGAACAAGAAATCTGAATTGTTTAACAATTTCGCAATAAATCTCTTATATTAGTTTGATATCAGGGGCGTGCAGCTAGAGCATTGCATATATTTGGGGATGCTATTACAGTATTTTTGGAGGTCTGCGAGATTTAAGATGAAGTCAGATGGGGGCGACAGCGTCTACAATATTGGTAC
>JADDOH010009488.1:0-16913 GCA_016648135.1 Agrypnia vestita
TCGGCGCAAAATAAATTCGCCTAAACGAAACTGTTTTCATTTTGGTTGTATTTCTTCGAGGAAACAATTGGCAATATTAATTACGTAATATTATCTCCTATTGTTTTCTAAGGCCGGCGTCACACTAGGTGTATCTTCCGTCGCGTCTTTGACGCCGCGGAACGCCGCTCTACGCGGATCATCAATCGCTAGTTTCGGCGTCTGTTCGGTTCCCCGCCCGCGGAACTTACGTCAACGTAAAATCGGTGACGTCGCGTCCCATATTTTTTATTGCAATGCGCCACATTTGACAGATTGTACGCGCATGTGTTTGTTCGCCGTGCGGTCCGCCGCGGAATATAGTAGGTACGTGACGGCTAAATTAATTCGGTTGCGGATTTGACGCGACGGAAGAAACGTGTAGTGTGGCGCCGACCTTAATGAGTTACAAAAAATGGATCTAATTAATTAATCAATAAAAAATACCACGAATTTTCTTCGCGCCCGGGAAAATATTAGGGGAAAATCGTAATTAACCTAAATTATGTAGAAATCATCTAAAGGGATAAATTTTTAAAATGAAGTCAAATAGAATACTATTTGCAAATGGTTATTTTTTACAAATGTGCAATCTTTACCAAGCCAGGGAAAGTAGATACAGGAAGCTTTTTGTATTTTTTTCGCAATCTTGAGATTTTTGATTTGTCAATGTACACCGATTTATATTAAAATTTTTTGACAGTGCTAATTTTATTTATAGTTTTGGTGGTTTTTATTGTTTTCTTACAACCCCCAGGTACTACGTATTTACATAGGTAATATTTTACAAATGTTTATATTTACCTACTTAGTTTTTTAAAATAAAATAACATTAAATTGTCATATTATATAAACGAAAATTTAATCATAACACAAAATTAGAAAGTGTAAATAATTTATGAAAATATTGAAATCACTGTTAATATGTTTTCACGCCTAATAAGTTTTTATTTGCTGGTCCCTTGAAAGACCTTGATGTGGTCACATTTGTGTGACGTCACTTTTTTTGTAATTTAAAATTTAGAAATTATCAAATTAAAACAGCAATTCCAAAATTATTTATATATTTCTAGTTAAAGTATTTTTTCATAAAATCAAACAATAAATTAACCAATCGTACGCTGACCGTACGTGACGCGGAATGTACCCCGTCTGCCACGCAATTTCGCGCACAATTGCTGTTTTTTAGACACTTTTTGTGATGGTTATATTCATGTAAAAATCAACAATAATCGCTAGAAGTTTTTCAAGGTTTCTGGTTTCTCAATATACAGACTTCAATATTTTACTCATTCATTAATTGAGCCCTTGTCCGGAATAACGTTGTATCCAACACAAATGTCAATTTTGAGTTATTGATGCAGTTATGTTGGATATGTTATTATGCATCGTTTAAGGTAGATAATATGTCAAGAAAAAAATATTTAGGCTTCTGGCTGCATTTTAAAGTTATTGGTTTGTGGAAGAACGTTGTACGTTGTTTCTCAAAATGGCATCGCCGCGCGTCAATATCGTGGAGCGTGGTTTAATTCACATGAATAAAGGGAGAAAACGCCACATCTAATGTTTTAAACTGGAAAGATATCAAATCCAATAAGTTGAAGGATGCAGGAAAGGAGTGTTCATCCAGAAAAAATATTATCAAACCTGCAATTGACCCGCCGGAACATGTTTGTGGAATAACGTTGTATACGATTTGGCAGTTCTGATTGATATTGTAATTTCATATGTGACAATATTATTTTGTCGAAAGTTAACCGATTTTACTCAGTTGATTTATCCATATTGTTATTTGAAATGCTTTTTGATAATAATGCTGGCATTATTTTTGATAATAATGCTGGCATTATAGTGCTCTTTATATCGTAACTTAAAATAATACCGATACAAAAAGTTTATTTAATTCCTCGTTCTTTTTCGAAGGGTCGAATTTGAGCCAAAAATGTTTAAATCCACATAAATGTTTAAACAAAAATGTTTTTCTCCATTTTAATATCAATATAAATATTCAATCAGAATTCAGGTTACTGAATTACAATAAAAAAAGTAATCATGAGAAATTGAATGTCCGACGCCATATTCAGCAAACAGACTACATTATAGTATGTACGAGAGACTTATCGTTCCGTAAAAGCTCTTTGCCTACTGATAATCCCATCACAATCAGAGCTAGAACCTTCCACAAAGAATTAGAATCATGGACCTCCTTTAGCCTTCTACCAACTCGTTGTGGAAGGAGGGGAAGATTAGCTACCGTATGGAAAAAATCATGCAGTTAGGAAGCCTGGAGCTAACTTTAATGAATTTCAATCCACTGCCAATAAGGCTGCTAAGCTCAAGGACCTCGATGACATTTGTGAATTCATGTTAGATGAGCATGCTGCTTTTAAAAAGCATTATTAAGTAAAGCAGAATAAATAAAAAACGTTTTGCGGAATAACGTTGTTTGTGAAAATTTCATATAAAATATTTTTCCACTGATTCAGCATGTTTTTTTACAATAGATTCAAATTTAATTGCCTTTTTTCTCTATTTTATATTGAGATTTGTTAAGAATTATATGTTAGTTATATTTAAAATATAAAATGTAATAAATTGTAACTGGTTTCATTTTTTCAATTTTTCTCGGAACGAGAGAATTGTTGGATACAATGTTATTCCGGGCAAGGGCTCAATTATGAAAATAAGTAACGAAATTTACTGTCAGAAATGTACGCACATGTTTATCGAATAAAACCATGGAAGCAAGATATTGTATTTCAATATTTTCGTTCTAAATATATCAAAGAATATAAAAATACTTAATTTTAACACTTTTTTATTTAAAAATAATACTTTTTTTAACAGATAAGTAACACAATTAATGCGCGGCTCGAAGACGACATTTGGAATGATTTTTGTTCGGTTTGCACGGCAAATGAGGTTACTTGACAAATAGAACTCGTTCATTCATTCAAAAACTTGAGATATAACCAATGACAAGCTTTAAAAACCCATAAACACAGGCCGAATTCGCATACATGTCTAGAGAGCACACCGTGTGACGTAATTTATGGATGGCCCCATATATACATATATATATAAATGAATACAATATCAAATTTAAGTATTGTTTCTTGTTAAATTATATATTTTTATATTTTAGGTCATTTATCCGCACACTTACCAAGAGATGACAAGGCGAGGTCATACTGATGAAGAATTGTTGAAGTATTTAGACTTAGTTCAACTTTCATATATCTTAACAAGAGAAGGCGGCTGGGATGCTATTGCAGATTGGCTGGATGTGTTGTCAGGAGGAGAAAAACAAAGAATTGCTGTGAGTTCTTTTATTTTGTTCACGACCCATCCTTCATTTATCCATTTTTAAATAAAATAAAAGTAAAAAAAATTAAATTCTGTTGTGTTTGTGTTGTTAAAAAGTTAATTTTCTTTGTAAGAAGTCATTACTTAATTTCACATATTTGTGGACAATTGTATTTCTAATAAGTGTTATAATATGTTGTGTGTTGATCTGGTCAGAAAAAAAGGCAAAATCGAATGTTGAAATCGAGTAAAGATTGAAGAAATCTTCCCTAAATTCAAAGATAACTCTAAACATTTTCGATTACGATCCAAATGTGACAAAACTGAAAAAAAATATATTTAGATTTTTTTGCAAGTGAGAACAGCAAATATGTCAATATTGAATACTTTAGTAATAGAAAAATGTCGCGATCTTTGCTTTTTGCATTTTCGAAATGATTTATTGAAATATGCAAAATACACGCATTTTCACAAATTAATAGCTTTTTTCATGAGTTTTACGATTTTTAGCAATTTTCATCATCACAATTTTTTTTTGGTACCTTGGATTTCAAATTAACGGGGTTCCGCATAATTCGAAATTTTTTTGGTCCCTTGATTTTTGATTTAACGAGGTTCTACTGTATTAGTTAATGGATTTTTAATCTGGTACATTTAAGATAATCTATTAAAAAATGGATTATATCAATGGAGTCTGAATTTTTTTAATTGTATTTGTTTTCAAAAATCAAGAGGTGACACTATTTAAAGGGAAAACATATGCAGGAATATATATACATTCTGCTTTTCTTTCATTTTAGTCATTGAAATTGTAGATTTAGAAATTAATTTATTTTCAGATGGCTCGATTATTTTACCATGCTCCACAATTTGCTATACTGGATGAGTGCACCAGTGCAGTATCCGTGGATGTGGAAGGATCTATGTACGAGTACTGCAAAAAAGTGAGCATTTTTTGTGTACATTTTTTATGCACATTAAATTTCGCAAAGAATCAAGATTTACTTTGAACAGTTATTTGGCTCTTTGGCGCCACAAGATGCATTTCAATTTTTTTTAAATGTAATGGAATAGGTGGATGCTGTGTGATCACGCCAAATATATTAAACAAAGACATTGTGAACGTCAGTTCCGCTAACATTAACAGCTCCACAATTATGATAATATAGCTATCTATGTGCCCCTACCCCTAGTGCAAGACTATCACCTTTCCAAAAAAACACTTTTGAGTTACGATGGTCATATTTTTTCTTGCTCTTTATTTGCTCGTCACCTTTTTTTGCTTGTCATTAGTTCTACTTCGTATCAAAATGTACTTTGTATCTTAATGTAACTTTTCATCATTGTTTTGCAATGAATAGTGACACATTTGCATTTGATACATTTTTCTTTCAACTGAATGCATCCCTTTTGAAATGTGATTGTTTATGATAAATGTAGGGTATAAAAGTAAAGGCAGCAATATCCAAAAATTTTAAAAATGATTTAAATATAGTCACCGATTACTATTAATTTAAAATGTACTGAATTCTAGATTTTATGTGTCTATCCCTTCCAAAATCAGGTTTTCTATGAAAGTACAAGCTACGTCTATACCTATAAAACTCAAAGTCTGTCTGTTCTCTATACAAATCTACACCGTTTGTCAGATTCAATTCAAATTTTGCATGTTTATGCTTTAGGACCCTGCGGGTAACATGGGTGACATTTCCCCCCTCTCCTTTTACTCCTTCCCCTACCCCTGATATATTTTCAATGTAAATCTGTACCTTTTGACCAATCGGACTCAAAATTTGCAAACATATTCTTTAGGACGCGGCAGGAAATATAGGTGACACTTTCCCCCTCCTCTTTTACCCCTACCCCTGCCCCTCCCCTGATATATTTTCAATGCGAATCTGTACCATTCAACTGACCAAAATTAGAAAATTTATTCTT
Source organism: Agrypnia vestita (assembly GCA_016648135.1). Taxonomy (NCBI): domain Eukaryota; kingdom Metazoa; phylum Arthropoda; class Insecta; order Trichoptera; family Phryganeidae; genus Agrypnia; species Agrypnia vestita. The sequence goes on from JADDOH010009488.1 coordinate 5,263, forward strand.
TAGGACCCGGTGAATAACATAGGCAACATAGGCAAAGTCTCTTACCTCCCCTTTTACCCGTTCCCCTCCCCCTGATATATTTTCAGTGCAAATCTGTATTGTTGGACCGATCAGACTCAATATGTGGATACATATTGCCGCCCGATTGGACTCAAAATTCGCAAACATACTCCCGACGGAAAAAATAGGCTATATTTCTTCCCTATCCATTCTAGACATCCTTTCCATCCCAGCTTTGATTAAATGGAAACATTGTTTTAGAGGCTTTGCAAAACAATGGAACCTTTGTTTCACACCACAAATTTATTTTCAACTTTATCCTTACCCCGTGCAATGACTGGTACGAACAGCTAGATTCCTGTAAAATCTCAAATTCAGTATATAAATTAGTAATCCTCTATAACTGCAATAATTTTTTTTGATATTGCTGTCTTTTCCTTTATACCCCATAAATATGAGAATAATAATGATATGTTGTTATGTTGTTATGTTGATATATGCTTACAGTACTATATATTTAAATTACGAGAACAGAAAATCTCAAAATTAAATTATTTCAAAATGCAGATTTTGAAACAGTGATTGTGGCATATTTATAACATAATAATATTTACTTGTTTGGTCTAGCGGTAGGACATTCTCCTAATGTTCAATTGTTCGAGCTTCATCCCGGGAGGTATATATTTATAGAAAAGGATCTTAGCTTAGTTTGAAAAATAGTATGAATAATGATGTGACGTGTTCCATTCTTATTACAGGTTACTAAAGTTTTATGAATTAACCAACTGCTATGGAAGCCAAGCACCATGGTGGCATCCTGGTCTTGAATTTCATGTTTTTTGACATGCGGTATTAACCGATTAAATTCAACTAGCAGGTAAGCAATCGGTGATTACCTGCTAGTTGGATTTTATTACGAAAGCTTTCTGCTAGGCCCTGTGGGTGGCTATTTCGGCCGCTATGCAGCCACTTGTGTCTGTAACATAGCAAGTTTCAATATGGAAAATAAAATTTACAAAATATCAAGAAAAGGGAAGTGGTCTACAATAGCACCCTATTTAAGGATGATCTTATTAACGAAAGACGAAATATTCTAACAGAAGTCGATAATGGCATTAAAATCTGGAGATAAAGTGATGTTTATGGTAGCTGTCAGTGACAAACAAAACATATGTGTATTTTAAAAATATATTAATTTGTGGGCCATTTCACAATTATGAATACTGAAAATGTTGTTAAAGCCTCTGGGGCCAGGCCGCACCCGTACGCCCTAGCGCGACTGTCCCCAGGGGCCAGGGCGCACCGGTGCGTCCAAAACGTAATTAATTATTTCTCGACGGCCGCGTTTCGAATTTGAAAAATGTGACTTTTTCCCAGTAGAGAAATCCCGTGGTGACTTGTCGTTCCATTTTCAACTCAAAAACATCACAGATTATATTTTAAATCAACAATCAAAACAGAAGTTTTTCTGCCGTCAAAATCGTATAGAATTGTAATAGATGGCGCCCCGATCGCGTGTTGTGCAATCGAAATTCAAATATTCCGTCATCAAGGTCACGCGCAATGTGCGCGGGAAATACGATTTATTTTTTCGATTTTCGATTTATTTGTACACGTATATACAAATATATACGATATGTTTTGCGATATTTGTCAGTTTTTGTTGGTTTATGATTCAATTGAATACTAATAGTGATTTATTAACAAAAATACACGAAATTTTGTTGCGTTTATTTGAAATATGTGTGTGTGTGAAAGTGTATCATATTTATGTGTTATGAGTGCGATGTCCCGTCGTGTGCCGTACCGTGCAACAAAATATACCACACAGAAGAAGATTTTTATTATTAATAGTAGTGTTGTCTCTAATAAACAAATAAAAAATAGTTATTATTTTTCGGAAAATGTTGCGCTGGCAACATTATCGAAATTCAAAAAAGATTTATTTTTTTACTTAAATGATAAAAAAATCATTGCATTTCTATATTTTGAGTGAAATTTTTAGGGTCCTCAACAAGTTAAAGAGTTAAGATTGTTGTTACAGTCATTAGATATATTTAACTGTAACTGGTTGCGGATATTTTATATGAACCGTATGTTTTTTCCGAGAGATGATTCTCGATGTTTCGTTTAATTATTATTCAACGCCATCAGGAGGACGACATTTACCCGCGGTGGTAGAGGGCGGACCTCGAAAGCAGTAGCAGTCCGCCTTCTACCTCCACAGGTAAAGGTCGTCCTCCTGATGAAGAATTCAAAGAAACGTCGAGAATCGTCTCTCGATAAAACATACGATTCGTATAAAATATCTGCAACCAGTTACAGTTAAACCGAAAATGTTATTTATGTCAATCATATTCAAGTAAAACGTGATAGCCATTTACTTTGCGAAAATTTACAATAAGCTCACTTAGCATTTTTTTAAATAACAAAGTATCTTAATATTTGTTCAAAAATGTAAAATAAATGTTAATGAATATATAAATAATATATTATTGAAGCAACTTTAATGCAAAAAATAAAAACAAAAGAGAAATACGAAATGAAAAATACTTACGTCAAACGTCAAAAAGCGGTATTGCCAGTACAAAAAATATATTTCCGCGTCACAGTTGGCTGTTTTCTATGACAATAAAAACACGGATTTTGATAATACATATTCCACAAAATTAAAAACAATGATTAATTGCCGATAGTTTAATATAATAAGTTTGTTCGTATTTCAATATTTTTTAATCTTTACAATGTATCTACTCTAAAATGTTCTTTTTAACTGGCATCAAAAAAGATCCGTCGCCGGCGACAACGTTTTTAGTGTAATTATAATATAGATGTTTTTGGAAATCAAACTAAACCAAATGACAACATTATTAATTTAGTGAATTCCTTTCAGGTTGGGATTTCGTTGTTTACCGTTTCTCACAGAAAGTCACTGTGGACCCACCATGACTATTATCTGAAAATGGATGGCAGAGGAGAATTTAAGTTTGGGCTTATTGCAGAAGACACTGAAGAATTTGGATCATAATATTTTCTTTATTACAGCAATGGTTCGCTTGCTTTTAATTGGTTTATTTTATTGGTGATGTTTTTTTATAAATTGTTGACGATCATGATTCAATTATGTTAAATATATTAATCATTTGATTTTTAAATATTTTACAATATTTTCTATAGGGCAATGCTTATTTTTGTCCAACTCGATCAATATTTTACTATGACCAACCGGAGAAAAAAATAAACTTTTACAAAGTTTAATTTTTTTTTAATCTCTGGTTTGAATAACGATGAAAGAAATAAAAAAATCGTAATTGTGTTACTTTTTATTTCTTTTTATTTAAGTTTTGAATATTAAAATCTTTTTCATTCAATTTTGAAAATAAACTATTTACACTTTGGTTGAAATATCATCAGTTGGTTTTTTCAGTATTTCTGATTTATTTTCTGTAAAACTTTGGACGTAACTTATGGAATATTAAAAATTGATTTCCTCTACTTCAAGTCAAATAAAATGACAAATAAAGTATTTCTCAAATTTTTGCAAGATTATTTTCATGTTAAGTAGCTACTTTATTATTATTCATTTTCCATATACAACATTTTTCAACTTCGGTCTACCCTCTGTTACTACTCTACTACTCTTGTATCACTGAACAGAATCTTCTCTGCGGGTTCCTGGTCTTCCTTGTAATACATGCAGCCCAGCCAACGTAATCTTCCCATTTTAATTCATTTAACCTCACTGGTATCTCCATAAATGTCGTAGATTTCCGCATTGTATATTCATCCCCAAACACTATTATCGACGGGGCCATAAATTCTACATATATTTTTTCAAATAACTGTTTATATTGAATTTGTTTCTTTTTAACATTGTACATAGTACGACAAAAATTAAGATGTGTATAATAATGAAACATAAAAGAGTCCTCTCACCATATTTTTCCAGAGTCCGAGTTTGCGACGCTACATAGCTGAGATCTTGTGTGTGTTTTATACAGGATAGACTATTCTTTCTGAGAATATACAAGATTTTAGTTGGCGAATAAAGCCAGAATGGCACCTGTTTGCTGACTTCTGCGTCTATTTACTCAAAATGTTGGTATTATTTATCCGAGATATGGGAATCTCTACATAGGATTAAAATTGTTACCACGTTGAGGGTGTGGATATTTTCTTGTTTTCTCCACCGATTAACATAAACTTTGTTTTGGACTCATTTTCATAATTCCCATTAATTTATTATTTCTATTTAAAATATATTTTTTATCAACACAAAATAGAATGTGTAAATAGATATTAATTATAATAAATAAAATAATAAATGTTCCAAAACCTCAGGGTGCATAATGTCAATTATTGTAGATTATATCAAAACCTAAATACATATAGAAAAGATCCAATTCATTATGAAGCAAATAAAATTGTCTTGTTTATAATATTAATCTAGCAGCTAGACTGCAGTTGAATCAGAAACAATGAGAAAACTTCAGAGCCCCAAGAAAATTTGAGATCAGTCTGTTTGGGAGTCGTCCCCCGAATCAGACCTACCACAATCGTCTCCATTCGTAATTCTCCTGAGTTAATGAGTATTTTAAATCTTAATTTTACTTTTTCCTGAAACTTTTGTGAATTTTTCAATATCATCTTCACTCTACAAACTTACTTTTCTACAATAGAAGGCGTTTTTATAGAACAGTACCTACTAAAGATATGTTATTATGGACATTATGTGCATATTTTTGTACAAAATTAATAAATTCTTTATGTACATGTATATATAATCCAGCATAACATTCGCCCTTAGGACCACATATTAAATGTTAATAATTAAATATCAAAATGCTTAATTTATTTATTTATAAAAACTCTTTAATACCTACATATGGTCGCCCATGAATGAATGTCTTAATGTCTTTTAATGTATCATTCATTACCAGCTGCAAAATCTACTTATACTATGTTGTAGGAAAGGACTATAAATGTCCCTAGTATAGTATATTTGAATATATTAAAGAAATTGATTTTATGTATACAACTTTATAAAATTTGATAATGTGCTGATGTTCTTATGGTGGAATTGGAGAACATTACATTGTGTAAAGTGATTACTTTCACCAGCTCATACAAGTCATAAGCCCTGGGCCACCCTATAAAGTTTTCCATATATGTTTCCCATATAAATAGTTTCGTCTCTGCGAGACTTCTATAATAATCTTAATTAATAAAATAACATTGTTGGTCGTATATAATGGCCCTGCCTTTTGAATTTGAGATGCTTAGTTGTATCTAAAAGGATCAGAGATATGCGCAGTATGAGACAAAAATCTATTTTAAGTCCATCTATTACATTAATACAACATATCTTGGTAGATCATAAATAGAGAGTTACATACTTTTATATGGATGCCCTTTAAATGCACTGATCGACTGTGTATAATACGCAAAATGCGTGAGTGTGAGGGGTAACCACGATGTAATATTTTATTATTTTTTAAATAAATTAACTATGTGCACTAGTTTTGAAAGGTCGACCCGGGTTCATTTAAGGATTCATTTGGCTTGAAATGGGTAACAGAGTATTCCTAAAACAGTTTGACTTTTTTTAAACTTTAAATATTAATAGGTACATAATAAATTTGTGAAAATTATAACAAAAACTGAATTCCTAATGTCGATACTTTTATAGGAACAATTCTGTATTATTTTCAATAAGAAAGTGATGAAATTACTTCTTATTGATACTTTGTTCATTTTAATGTTAGTAATTCTTCTATGTAAATATCTTATATCTAATTAAAATTTTAAAATGTTTTCAAAATATTTGATATAGATACATATTTGTTTTTAATTAATTTGTATTTTCTTTTATTTCTTTATTTATTTTCATATCTTAATTGTTTATTACTACTTATATTCTTATTTTCTTTTAGAATCCAATTCTATTTGTAACTTAATAAAGAATACCTACAAGCAATCAACTATCTTAATTTCCATGTAGGAGTTACATAGAAATAGGAGTTACATAGAAATCAAGAGTTAATATGATTTAAATTATAATCTCTTGTAATTTTTTTTAATTGGAGATGCACACACATAATACGTGCCTCGGTGTTTTATTACATATTATTATAACATATTTCCAAACAACTGACCACTAGGCGAGCGTCATGACCACTAGACCAATAAACTACTCGGTTAGATATATAATTTAAATTTATCATCATTATCAAAGATCTGGTTATCAATATATTTGTTTGTAGAGTTTTAGAGAAAAAAAACATGAATTACTTACACCATATTATTTTTTGTATGTTCTTAATATTTATATATATAATTTTATACAATAATATTTGTCATCCTAAACAATGATATTTTACATTCCTGTTATTGTAACATTACTTTTGTTCCATAAAATAATATATGGTACTCATTATCCTTTTCCTAAGAATTTGAAATCGGACATTATGGTCACCGTATTTGTCACTACCATGTTCAATATGCTGTTGGGTTTGACTATCAAATGCGGGCTGAAGTCATTCAGTATTGCGATGCAGCCAACTGCAGAATGGCTGGTCGCATACATTTACGGTATGTGTATATTATACACAAACTTATCAATGTATTCTGAAGAAATCCTTATACGGCAGTGATTCTGATTATCAATTTTGTTCCCCTAGGTGGCTTAAAATTCCGTAGGAGCATAAAGGAACTTACTCTCAGTTTTTGCTCTTGGAAAGCATTCCAGTTGATGTAACATGCACCCATAATTTTGTGAGCAGTCCCTTGTCTAATACATATGTACTTTGTTATTAAATTTCACAAATCTTTATTTGTCTTTGGATTAGTATTATACTGTTAAGCTATAACAGTACCGATATTAAGTCACAGTAGAGTTGTACAGGGTTTTGTGTATTGGAAAAACAGGGTGTAAGTAAACTTGCAGTTGCGTCTCTTCTTCCATCACCTACTTCTGACAGCCAATTTGAAAATTCCTTCTTCCTCGCTGATGTTCGCACAGTCCGGGTAAGTTTCAGTTTAAGTTTATTACACAGGATTAAGTTTATATTTGAAATTTAACTGAATGAAGTTCAGAACGATGGATATCTTGAATGTAGAGTAAGCAGCACTGCCTCCTAATAGTTATTACATGTAGTCACAACAGAAGTAACACTGCCTTTCTTACCTTGTATAATATAATAGATAAATGTTTTTTATAGATGCATCATCCCATACAGAAACAGTTACAATTATTGTTTGGCATACTGTTTTATTTCAAAGTTTGCCTTTGCCCAGCTGCAACCAGCAATTAGTATGATTTTTCATGTACGTAATGTTTTTTCCTCTTTAAAAATAAACCTTTTATGTTCTCAAAATACATATGTACTACAAAAAAAAATTTAATGTTTGCTATCAGAAATGCAGTTTTAAAAAAAATGAAGTAAAGATCATAAATTTGGGCAACATACTTCAAAGCTTTGCATACAGTGGAACTCTGATTTACACATTTCAAAAAAAGTTTTACTTACAAATATCTCTTTCAAAAATTAATGTGTGGAAAGTGTAATAATTGCAGAAAATGATGATGTAATTTGCTGAATGACTTTAAATCTAGGTGTCACTGTGTCAGCAACCACTATATACTTAACCTTTTTATATTTATTTTGTGTACGAACTGTGTCTATATTGTATGTCTACATTATGTTAACTGTGTCTATATTGTATATAATATTTTATCCTGTTTTAAAAGTTATAATAGTTTAATATGGTTAGCTATTGTTAAGTTACTAGATTTCTTGATAATGTTTTTGGTCTGCATAATAACAACAAATTTTATGTAGAAATATATTTTTTTTAATGAAAAACATCTACTTAATATAAAAAATAAATAAATCAAAAATTATTTAAATCTAATGGAGTATTTCAAAAAATATATCCAAATAAAATTATTCCTGACAAATAATATAATTAACAATGTTTTTTTTTAAACAGACATTTTTAATGTTATATTGTTTATTTATCTTACTTATTTAAAATGTATTAAAAGTTTTTTAATGCTACTCTTATTAAAAATTGTAATGTCAAAAGTTGTAATGTCCTCTTATTTTTGAGAATATTCATTAACTATTGAAGTCACTGATATAATTGATGCACCAAAATCTACTATCCTCTACCCATATTTGAATATTTTACTGTGGTCTCTGCTCAAAATTAAATCCAGCCCCTTTCGGCACCCTGATGATCAGATCTGCATGGAAATTCGGAGTATAATTCACGACCTTTCCTTGGATAAATTTGAAATTGTTTTGGCTTGGATTCCGAGTCATGTAGGCATCCCTGGTAATGAAATGGTAGACTCGCTGGCTAAAAATGCAATCTCACAGGGGGATGCCACATTTTCCACTATTCCAGTGAGCGATCTTTTCAATATTACAAGAAACGATGCCGCACTTCAGTGGCAGTCTCATTGGGACCTCACTAAAATGTCAAAAGGTCGACACTACGCCGCTATTCAGCCACTTATCCCATCTCGAACCTGGTTTCACAGGATCAGATTGAGCAAGAGGGAGACTTCAATGGTTTGCCGAATGCGTCTGGGTCATTGCTCTATCCGCTTACACCTTGCAAAAATTCATGTTCTTAACTCCTCAATCTGTGAGTGGTGGACAAGAGGAGGAGGATTTGAACCACTTGTTTTTCAATTGCATTCTAAATGTCGGTACTCAGTCCCTACTCCAGGATCTTGCAGATCTTAATGTCCCTTTCCCTACAAATATCCAGCTCTTGCTTACAGACTGCCGACGGGAAGTATTAAAAGTGTTACTACGATTTTTAGAGAGTAATTGCATTGAGCTGTAATGTTTATGTCGATGACCTATTGACTAGTTTTTGGCAATAACATCCTTTTACTGGGTGACAAGCCATTAAATTTAAAAAAAAAAAAATAACAAAAACTGAATTCCTAATGTCGATACTTTTATAGGAACAATTCTGTATTATTTTCAATAAGAAAGTGATGAAATTACTTCTTATTGATACTTTGTTCATTTTAATGTTAGTAATTCTTCTATGTAAATATCTTATATCTAATTAAAATTTTAAAATGTTTTCAAAATATTTGATATAGATACATATTTGTTTTTAATTAATTTGTATTTTCTTTTATTTCTTTATTTATTTTCATATCTTAATTGTTTATTACTACTTATATTCTTATTTTCTTTTAGAATCCAATTCTATTTGTAACTTAATAAAGAATACCTACAAGCAATCAACTATCTTAATTTCCATGTAGGAGTTACATAGAAATAGGAGTTACATAGAAATCAAGAGTTAATATGATTTAAATTATAATCTCTTGTAATTTTTTTTAATTGGAGATGCACACACATAATACGTGCCTCGGTGTTTTATTACATATTATTATAACATATTTCCAAACAACTGACCACTAGGCGAGCGTCATGACCACTAGACCAATAAACTACTCGGTTAGATATATAATTTAAATTTATCATCATTATCAAAGATCTGGTTATCAATATATTTGTTTGTAGAGTTTTAGAGAAAAAAAACATGAATTACTTACACCATATTATTTTTTGTATGTTCTTAATATTTATATATATAATTTTATACAATAATATTTGTCATCCTAAACAATGATATTTTACATTCCTGTTATTGTAACATTACTTTTGTTCCATAAAATAATATATGGTACTCATTATCCTTTTCCTAAGAATTTGAAATCGGACATTATGGTCACCGTATTTGTCACTACCATGTTCAATATGCTGTTGGGTTTGACTATCAAATGCGGGCTGAAGTCATTCAGTATTGCGATGCAGCCAACTGCAGAATGGCTGGTCGCATACATTTACGGTATGTGTATATTATACACAAACTTATCAATGTATTCTGAAGAAATCCTTATACGGCAGTGATTCTGATTATCAATTTTGTTCCCCTAGGTGGCTTAAAATTCCGTAGGAGCATAAAGGAACTTACTCTCAGTTTTTGCTCTTGGAAAGCATTCCAGTTGATGTAACATGCACCCATAATTTTGTGAGCAGTCCCTTGTCTAATACATATGTACTTTGTTATTAAATTTCACAAATCTTTATTTGTCTTTGGATTAGTATTATACTGTTAAGCTATAACAGTACCGATATTAAGTCACAGTAGAGTTGTACAGGGTTTTGTGTATTGGAAAAACAGGGTGTAAGTAAACTTGCAGTTGCGTCTCTTCTTCCATCACCTACTTCTGACAGCCAATTTGAAAATTCCTTCTTCCTCGCTGATGTTCGCACAGTCCGGGTAAGTTTCAGTTTAAGTTTATTACACAGGATTAAGTTTATATTTGAAATTTAACTGAATGAAGTTCAGAACGATGGATATCTTGAATGTAGAGTAAGCAGCACTGCCTCCTAATAGTTATTACATGTAGTCACAACAGAAGTAACACTGCCTTTCTTACCTTGTATAATATAATAGATAAATGTTTTTTATAGATGCATCATCCCATACAGAAACAGTTACAATTATTGTTTGGCATACTGTTTTATTTCAAAGTTTGCCTTTGCCCAGCTGCAACCAGCAATTAGTATGATTTTTCATGTACGTAATGTTTTTTCCTCTTTAAAAATAAACCTTTTATGTTCTCAAAATACATATGTACTACAAAAAAAAATTTAATGTTTGCTATCAGAAATGCAGTTTTAAAAAAAATGAAGTAAAGATCATAAATTTGGGCAACATACTTCAAAGCTTTGCATACAGTGGAACTCTGATTTACACATTTCAAAAAAAGTTTTACTTACAAATATCTCTTTCAAAAATTAATGTGTGGAAAGTGTAATAATTGCAGAAAATGATGATGTAATTTGCTGAATGACTTTAAATCTAGGTGTCACTGTGTCAGCAACCACTATATACTTAACCTTTTTATATTTATTTTGTGTACGAACTGTGTCTATATTGTATGTCTACATTATGTTAACTGTGTCTATATTGTATATAATATTTTATCCTGTTTTAAAAGTTATAATAGTTTAATATGGTTAGCTATTGTTAAGTTACTAGATTTCTTGATAATGTTTTTGGTCTGCATAATAACAACAAATTTTATGTAGAAATATATTTTTTTTAATGAAAAACATCTACTTAATATAAAAAGTAAATAAATCAAAAATTATTTAAATCTAATGGAGTATTTCAAAAAATATATCCAAATAAAATTATTCCTGACAAATAATATAATTAACAATGTTTTTTTTTAAACAGACATTTTTAATGTTATATTGTTTATTTATCTTACTTATTTAAAATGTATTAAAAGTTTTTTAATGCTACTCTTATTAAAAATTGTAATGTCAAAAGTTGTAATGTCCTCTTATTTTTGAGAATATTCATTAACTATTGAAGTCACTGATATAATTGATGCACCAAAATCTACTATCCTCTACCCATATTTGAATATTTTACTGTGGTCTCTGCTGCACACGGCCAGGTGTTGTCATGATGTAATATGATGCCTTGCTTATTTTGAGATTTTATTATGTAAATAAGATTACCTGCCAGAAACATTTTCATTAACATTCTGACAACCATCAGAACATTTATGACACACAATCATATCTGTTTGGCCT
>JADDOH010009491.1:0-45542 GCA_016648135.1 Agrypnia vestita
TAGTCCTGCGAGGTTATTAATGTTTTCCAAATAACCCTGTGTGTTATTGTATCTAAGATAGTTCGCTTAGGATTACCTGCGCTCAAATCTTTTTATGGAGTCGCCTATTATCTGCACCGGTCCTGGTAGGAGAAAATGAAATGCAAATGTACGTGTCACGCGACATGGAGCCAGCGGTCACCTGAATTTCTTTCTACTTATCGCGGGAGAAAATGTGACCTCGAAGATGCTGTCCTATCCGCGCAATAACAGGAGAAACTAAAATTTATTCGAGTCGCTTTAGGGCGAGCGCGCACTGGTCGCTATTGTGTGGTGACATGAAAGTTGTTGTCATTGTCACGTCACGCCTCCAAAGCGGAGTGCGCTCACGGAGGGTGACGGTGACGACACTTTTTCGAAATCGAAACATTTGCCGATACGGGTTTCGAAGACACGGTCGTTGTCTGTGGACTAATCAAAAAAGAAAAAAAGCAACCCATAAAAAACAAGTTTTTACAATACTCCCTTTCTCATTTCCGGGTTTCGTGTCTACCGTATGCGTCGGAATATCCATGCAATTTGTATGAAAAAAAACATTAAAAATTTTAAAAATTCCAAAATTATATTATAATTATTATTATTTTTTAACGAAAATTTGATAGATCTTCTTGATCGTCGCCACGAGTCTGCTCGCAAAGTTTCAGCTCGATTGGATCACGGGAAAAGGGTTAAAAATCGATCCAAAGTTTTTTCGTCAGACAAGCAGACGCCAAAGGAAGTAAAAAATTAACCCATAAAAACCAAGTTTTTATTATACTCCCTTTCTTTGTAAAATATAACAACAATTAAAGACGAATTAAAACATATAACATAACACTAAACTTATAGTAATTTAATATATTTTTAAAATGTCAGATGTTTTGAGCTTTGATAAGACACTTCATGCTTTGAAGATTAAATTCTAAAAACATTTGTCAGTCAATTAAGATTTTCGAAATTCGTAGTGAAGTATCTATTATGTATACCGACGGAGTAATTCAAATTTAGAAAATATTCCGCGAGGTTATCGGGCCGCCGTTGCTAGTAATCAAACTTTGGTAATGATTCCAATCTGAAAAAAACATTAAAATTTCTAAAAATCCGAAATTATACTATAATTTTCTTTTTTCTTAACGAAAATTTGATAGATCTTCTTGATCGTCGCCACGAGTCTGCTCGCAAAGTTTCAGCACGATTGGATCACGGGAAAAGGGTTAAAAATCGATCCAAAGTTTTTTCGTCAGATAAGCAGACAAGACGACAAGTAGACAAGCAGACGCTACGAGTTAAAAGAAAGAGAAAAAAATGAGGATTTTCGAGAACATCCAAAGAAATTTTTTCGATATTTCCGAATGAGTGTTGGAAGTTTTGATGAATTAGTTCTCACTTTGGGACCTGCATTAACATAGGTACAAAAATACGAACATGAAATTGTCTACGCCAAAGACAATTTCATGTTCGTATTTTTACTTCCTATATAACGAACGACGCTTAGAGTGACAGTTGTCACGTCGTACATATCCACGGACTTGATAAGAGTGATGAGATAGTCAAACCATGTATTCACTAGGGGACAAATAGCACAGCATTCCGCGCAGCATGTCGCATGAACATCTAAGTTCATGTTTCGGGGACAATGACGCGGTCATTTGACGTGTACACACCGGGACTCACATGTCACTCGAAATGTCACTCGATGAGGTTATGATGACAGCTGCGGTATCTTCGTCATTTAGCGAAAACGGGGTTCCACGCAATTCGAAATGTTTTTTTGGGTCGCAATTTCAAATTAACGAGGTTTTACTGTAGTAAATTGAATATTATTAAAAACAAGGTCATTTTTGCAAATAATTATTGTTTTCCACACGTCGCGGAAATGTCGCCCTATGAGGTTATGATGACAGCTGGGTATCCATTTATGTCAACGAGTTTATCGAAACGTAAGAGGAGAAAAAGGTGGTGGATGCGAAATTATTTACTGCAAAGAGAAAGAAGGACGGATATTCTATGCCATCTTCGACAAATGTAAATAGTGCGCGCATGGCCTTATTTTGGGAATAGAGTACCTACCTGTGTGAGCGGGACAACACTGCGCTCGACAATATCAAATATGCGCTCATTCTACTTATCTGCTGACTTGCATGGCACAGTGCAGTGATCCGTTTTTTTGTTGTGATAAACATTTTGTAAATGTTTATCACAACAATTTTTTCACGCCGTGATTTCGCGGAAACAATCCAGTTTAAAAAATGACGCAATTTTTTCACCCTAGTCTGAGGCCTGTACAGGGTGTTTAAATTCCGTCAATATCATTGACTGTAATTATTGGTATTAAAGAATGCGGTTATCACCTCGATTAACAGTGAAACTTAACGTCGTTGATAAACCATAAAATTTTTATGATAACATCTTGACAACAATGGATTGTAACATTTTCATATTTCAAACAATACCCCATCCCAATTATAATCATTTTGTTGTCTGTCCATCCGTTCGTTCGTCTGTCTGTCCCCGTAACTTGCGTATCATCCGTAACTTCTCTTATAATTTTTTTCTTTACTTCTTCCTTTTTTTAAAAATAAATAAATACTTTTTCTTTAGGAACCGACATGTAAAAGAACCGTAATTTTTGACGGGTTTATTTTTGGCATTTTATTACAGCATTTACAAGATGTCTTGAAATACAAAAATGAGGGGTATAAAAGCAAAGGCAGAAATATACAAAAAAATTGAATGCAGTCATCGAGGATTACCTATCTACTAATTTATAATGTACTGAATTTGAGATTTTATAGGAAACATAGCCTATAAATTTATAGGAAACATAGTTTTGTAAGGGATAGATACATAAAATCTAAAATTCTGTATATTTTAATTAGTAGTGATTGCATTCATGACATTTTTATTTTGGATATTGCTGTCTTTGCTTTTATACTCCACAATTTATACAATGAGATAGGCACTCTTTACATAAGCACGAGCGATTGGCTAATTTTATGGACAGTAAAATAATGATAAAATTGATATATTTTTAAGATCTTCATTGTTCTATACATCGTTGAGTTTACCTACGTAATAAATGAAACTTTTATGAAAAATATATATGCGTATATTTTTATTACTGGACGAGTACTGAATTCCTTTTCCCTCTTAAATTCGTTTCATAAAATATTCAATTTACAATAGAAATGGGTACAAACTGTGTTTTGAATTTCCTAGTTCTAACCCTATCAATTATTAATAATAAATTCATTTTCAATATTTATAGAAAATTACATTAAAGCCATGTATTCACTAGGGGACAAATTGTCCCTCAACAGCACGCGCGGCATAGAGTCTACGTGACGTTGAAACGTCGTGCACTGTTCCGCCACGTCGCGCACAATATAGCGCGGCGTTTCTACGTGCCGTGGCAACGTTGCCATGCGCACGGTACCCGAGCGTACTCACTGCAACATTCCGCGGAGCGTCAGTACCACGTGGTATATTTACAAGTGAATACGCATGCTCTGTATCTGTCAAGATGATAATGCGGGAAACGAAATCGTTCTTGAACTGATCGAGCTGTATCGATCGAAGATCGCATAGAATGTCCGTCCTTCTTTCTCTTTGCAGTAAATAATTTCGCATTTTCCTCTTTTTTCTCCTCTTACTTTTCGATTAACTCATTAACATAAACAGATACGCGGCTATCATCATAACCTCATAGGGCGATATATTTCCGCGACGTCTGGAAAACAATAATTATTTGCAAAAAGGACCTTGTTTTTAATAATATTCAATTTACTACAGTAAAACCTCGTTTATTTGAAATTGCGACCCAAAAAACATTTCGAATTGCGCGGAACCCCGTTTTCGCCAAATTAATAGGCGACATCAAAGTTTTCAATATTTCTGACTTATTTTTTGTGAAACGTTGGACTATCATTACAGTAACTTATATCGAATATGAAAAATTCACTCTCTTTAATGCAAGTCAAATAAAAAAAAAAAACCTTCAAATTCCAATTGGAATTTTTTCAGGGTTTTTATCATTTTATTTAATTGAGACGAATGAATTTTCCGTAATTTCGAATTTGTCGCATATCTCCATAACTATTGATATGGAGATATGCGACATGGTATATGGTCATGATAGCTTCAACATTTTCGACTCATAATCAGGGCAGAAATTTGCAAAAAGGACCTTGTTTTTAATAATGTTCAATTTACTACAGTAAAACCTTGTTAATTTGAAATTGCGACCCAAAAAAACATTTCGAATTGCGCGGAACCCCGTTTTCGCCAAATGAGATACCGCAGCTGTCATCGTAAAATCATCGGGTGACATTTCCGCGACAAGATATGCGAGTCCCGGTGTGTACACGTCAAATGACCGCGTCATTGTCCCCGAAACATGAGCGTAGATGTTGATGCGACATGCCGAGCGGAATGTTTCATTGATAATTGTGAATAGAATTTTACCCGACAATTAATCGACAATAGATTTATTTTTTATCTATAAAGTTGAAAACGGGTGAGTTATTTATTAAAAAAGGAATTACACCTAAATTCAAGATTATATTACATATATTATAATCAATGTTGGACTCCTGAATAAGAACCACAGTTATAGAAAATTTGATTTCCTACAAGTTTGTTCATCATTTAGATGCTAAAGTTGAAAAGTAACGAAATGACACAATAATTAAATTTTACCATCCCTTTTCAGGCAGATTTAAGAAGTCGAGATCGAATAAAATATTGATCTTAGAAAAACATCTAGCCTGCCTATTCGACTGTTAATTAAATAATTTCATCGTATAACAAATGCTGACGTAAATAAAAAATATCAAAGAATTGTTTATCCATAGATAACGTAGAAATTTTCCACACTCAAAAATAACTGAGTAGATAATAACTGATATTTTTTTCAAAGGAGTGAAATTGTTTCAAGTAAATTCCTATTACTTCTTTCTTTTAACTCGTGGCGTCTGCTTGCTTGTTTCCTTGACGAAAAAACTTTGGATCGATTTTTAATCCTTCTCCCGTAATCCAATCGAGCTGAAACTTTGCAAGCAGACTCGTGGCGATGACCAAGAAGATTTATCAAATTTTAGTTAAAAAATAATAATAATTATAGTATAATTTTGGATTTTTCAAATTTTTAATGGTTTTTTCAAATTGGAATCATTACAAAAGCTACCAACGGCGGCCCGATAACGTCACGGAATATTTAAAATTTGAATTACTCCGTATTCCTAGGTATAATAGGCACTTCACTACGAATTTCGAAAATTTATTGGTTCACAGATGACAGTACATTTCGGTTTTTTGGGTATAAATCAAATAATAAAGAGATATTTCTGACATAGATATTTGTCTAGACATGTTTTATTTTTAGTCAATCAATTATTTAATTACATGACGGTAAATTTAATTTACAAAGAAAGGGAGTAAAATAATAACTTGTTTTTTATGGGTTAGTTTTTTTACTCCATTTATATTGACTCGTGCCGTCTGTCTGACTGACGCAAAAAATTTGAATTGATTTTTTAACCCTTTTCCCGTGATCCAATCGAGCTGAAACTTTGCAAGTAGACTCGTGGCGACGATCAAAAAGATCTATCAAATATTCGTTAAAAAAAATAATAATTATAGTATAATTTTGGATTTTTAGAAATTTTTAATGGTTTTTTCATACAGAGAAGTAGGAAGAGACTGCGACGCATCTGGTGAACACTAAACCTGATTACAGTATAATTTTGGATTTTTGGAAATATTTTATTACTCCCTTTCGTAGCGTCGCCCGACCGAAGCCCAACGCGTAGGTTAAGCGCCAAACCAAAATGAGAAAGGGAGTATAATAAAAACTTGGTTTTTATGGGTTAGTTTTTTTATTTAAAAAATAATAGAAACCTAAAAGGTTTATGGATAACGTTTTTACATGATTCAATATAGGAATATCTATACCTATAAAACTCAATGTCTGTCTGTCTGCCTGTCTGTCTGTCTGTTCTCTATTTTCCCTCCCTATTTTCATACCCCTTCCCCTCCCCCTGACAAATTTTCTATACAAATCTGTTTGACCGATCGGACTCAAAATTTGGAAACTTATTCTTTAGGACTGGGCGGGTAACATATTTGACATTTCCCCCCTATTGTTTCAACCCTTCCCCTCCCCTGATATATTTTCGATGCAAATCTGTACCGTTTGACCGATCGGACTCAAAATTTTTGAACTTATTCTCAAGGACTTGGCGGGTAATATATGCGACATTTCCCCCCTATTCGTTTAACCCTTCCCCTCCCCTGATACATTTTCTAGGTAAATCTGTACTGTTCGGCCGATTGGACCTCAAAATTTGGAAACTCATTCGTTAGGACTCGGCCATTTACATATGCGACATTTCCCCTCTATCTTTTAACCCTTACCCTCCGCTTATTATTTTCGATGCAAATCTATACCATTCGAATCGAAGCTTTGTTACTAGCTGTCGAACTGTAGAACTAGATAGCTGTAGAACTAGATGTAGCTGTAGAACTATATAATTTAGATACAAAATCATTTTTTTATAGTTGGCCGAGTTTTAGCATTTTTGTCACATCTGATTTGAATTTGTCAGTGATCAGTTGTTTGGTCTGTTGTGGTAGGTCGTTGTATAGTTTTAATCCGTTGCAAATTAGTCGAGATTGTCCTGTTTTTGTTTTGGCTTATGTTATGTGATAGTTTTGAGCCGTTCTTGTGTTGTGTTGGTGTTTTTCGTGTATTTTGTGTAATTTTATGTCTTCGTCTTGTATTTCGCCAATTGCTAGTCTGTGAATGATTTTAAGTGTTTCGATTTTTGTAATGCTTTCGATGCTTAATTGTTGTGTTATACGATATACAGTTTCAGTTGGTGTCCGGTATTTCAGATCATAGACCATTTTTAGTATTTTGTTTTGCTGTCGTTGGAGTCTGTTTAGGTTAGTTTTGTTTCCGGTTCCCCAGAAAGGTATCAAATATCCTATTCTACTCTTGACGTGCGCTTGGTACATGAGAATTTTTATGGTCTTCGGTGTGATTTCGTGTATTTTGTGGAATAAGCTGGCCTTAGTTTAGTCAGTGAGTCGATTACTTTGTTTATTTGAAAGGTCCATTTGAGGTGTCTGTCTTAGTTGAGTCCCAAGTATTTAGTATTTTCTAGTTCAGTGAGTGTTTCGTTATGTATTTTTATGTCCATTTTATGCGTTTTCCGTTTGGCCTCAATGTTAATGTAGTTACATTAATGAGCATTTAAGGTTAGAATATTTATTTTTGTCCATTCAGTTAATATGTCTATGTCTTTATTTATTTGTTTTGTGGTTTCTATGTCATTATTGTTTTCGTAAAATATTCCGAGGTCGTCTGCATAGAGTATTATTTTGCCTCTGATATTTAGCTGCCCTAGGTCATTTATATATATTATATAGAGTAGTCGTGTATTTTTATGTCCATTTTATGTTAACCCTTAACTATCTACCGTAGGTCTCACAGACCCCGTCTTCTCACTGAGCTCATTTGATATCCCCATATCTCCAAGAATTTTTCAGCCGCTAGAAGGGCATTTTTTGTGTGACAATATCAAAATATTTTCCGATATTTCTTCCATTTGAGTGATAAGCATCTGCAACGGCTTGAGAAAAACCACTTCGATAGCCTCGAAAGCGGTCCTGGACCGAGCGAGCAGCTAGTACGTGGCGCCAGGCGTCAGACTTATACTGATATTTGAAAAATCACTAAAAATTGAATAAATGCCGCTAGAGATGTCCGATCTTGACGATTTTTTTTGTGTCATAATCGTTGAATTAATACCTATCCGGGGAATCTACAAAAATATATGTGAAATCATTTTTTGACTTGGAGATAAAATTAATTTTTTCCGATTGGCTAAAAAATGTTATAAGTATAGTAAGCTACGACTTAAAGAACTACATATAGCATCAAAATACGCGCTGAGACGAGTACTTTGTAACTGTCGTACAAAGAATAACGTAAACATTGGTTTACTATTTTTTATGAATTAATCAAAATCTGAACCCTCCCTAGCTGACTAAGGCCCGGTTGTTTCAAGTTCGATCAAAGTAAGCGGTCGAGCAAAGCATAGATTTTTACGAAAACGGATCGTCTGATTGGTGGAGAACGTAAAAATCTATGCTTTTAAAGAACGCTTACTTTAATCCAACTTGAAACAACCGGCCCTAAGGTCTGGATGTGGTCTGGATGGATGGAGTAGATGGAAAGGTGGATCTGGACAGTAGGGATATGCCTAGCCCCTGGCCAGGGATGTCAGTGTATTTTCTCCAAATGGTGTACAGCTAGAATCCTGCCATCGGTGATGGTGGGATCTGCCTAATTTTCTCCGACTGATGTGTAACTGGAGCCCTGCCATCGCTGATGGAGATAATGTTGTCACTATCGAAACGTCTCCTGACGATATATAGCTGAACCACCGCTAGTGGTAATGATGATGATGATGATACTATCGTAACGTCTCCTGACGATATATAGCTGAAACACCGCTAATGATGATGATGATACTATCGAAAAGCCTCCTGACTATATATGACTGGGACACAGCTAATGATGATGATGATGATGATACTATTGAAACGTCTCCTGATGATATATAACTGGGACACAGCTAATGATGATGATGATGATGATACTATTGAAACGTCTCCTGATGATATATAACTGGGACACTGCTAATGATGATGATGTTGATGATACTATCGAAACGCCTCCTGACGATATATAGCTGAACCACCGCTAATGATGATGATGATGATGATACTATCGTAACGTCTCCTGACGATATATGGCTGAAACACCGCTAATGATGATGATGATGATACTATCGAAACGCCTCCTGACTATATATAACTGGGACACTGCTAATGATGATGATGATGATGATGATGCTATCGAAACGTTTCCTGGCGGTATATAGCTGAAACACCGCTAATGATGATGATGATGATGATACTATCGAAACGTCTCCTGACTATATATAACTGGGACACTGCTAATGATGATGATGATGATGATATTATGGAAACGTCTCCTGACGATATATAACTGGGACACTGCTAATGATGATGATGATGATGATACTATGGGAACGTCTCCTGACGATATATAACTGGGACACTGCTAATGATGATGATGATAATGATACTATGGGAACGTCTCCTGACGATATATAACTGGCGACGACGTAACATAGCGAGTAGTGTGTAATCGGAACGCGGCGTTCAGTGACGGTGATGTAATTTGGCGCGTGGTATATAGATGGGACACGGCATTCGGTGATGATGACGGTGACGATGCTGATCTGACTATCCCCCCCCCGACGATGCACAGATGTATAAGTACGTAAATAAATAAATTAATAAATTGATAAATAAATAAATGAATTCATAAATTAATAAGCAAATAAACAAATGAATAAATAAATAATTAAACAAATAAATAAATATATGATTAATTAATTAATAAATCGATCAATCAAATAAATAAATTAATAAATAAATATATAATTAATTAACTAATCAATCAATCAATCAATCATTCAATCAATCAATTAAATAAATAAATAGATAAATAAATAATTTATAAATAAATGAATAAATAAATGAATGAATGAATGAATGAATGAATGAATGAATGAATAAATAAATAAATAAACAAATAAATAAATATATGATTAATTGATTAATAAATCAATCAATCAAATAAATAAATGAGTAAATAAATATATAATTAATCAATTAATCAATCAATCAATTAAATAAACAAGTAGATAAATAAATAATTTATAAATAAATGAATAAATAGATTAATGAATGAATGAATGAATGAATGAATAAATAAATAAATAAACAAATAAATAAATATATGATTAATTGATTAATAAATCAATCAATCAAATAAATAAATGGATAAATAAATATATAATTAATTAACTAAGCAATCAATCAATCGATCAATTAAATAAACAAGTAGATAAATAAATAATTTATAAATAAATGAATAAATAGATGAATGAATGACTGAATGAATGAATAAATAAATAAATAAACAAATAAATAAATATATGATTAATTGATTAATAAATCAATCAATCAAATTAATAAATGAATAAATAAATATATAATTAATTAACTAATCAATCAATCAATCAATCAATCGATCGATCAATTAAATAAACACGTAGATAAATAAATAATTTATAAATAAATGAATAAATAGATGAATAAATGAATGAATGAATAAATAAACAAACAAACAAATAAATATATGAATAGACAAATAAATACCTAACTAATTAATTAATTATTCAATCAATCAATCAATCAATTAAATAAATAAATAAGTTCGGCGTCGAGCACACGAGCCGCCCGATCCCCGGAAGTTCACACACATGCAGAGAAGGGTTAATTTGGCAAATTAATTCGCCCCTATTATGGTCAGTACGGATTCGACATGCAAACACCTGTGGATAAACACATATGTAAAGTTTACGGTACAGGGGTTAGCTTTCACTGTCGGCGCTTCTTCCGTCTCTGTCTGGGGTGTCGAACCCGAGACCATTCTTCTTAATCGTGCGCCACCTTTATATATCGTTATAATCTCAAAACGGAAAGAGGATGACATGACTTACCCATCTGCCCGCCGATTATATCCATTCCAGTGCATCGTAGTTCACTTCATGTACCTCGCTTTATACCTAAGGATTGCGGACACTTGCCTCGCACGTGCATACGATTCACAGGCCCCTAATTAACTATAGTTCGCGACCTAACCTTTGATCCTGCCATTACGCGTTTATAAGTTTCCGTAGCTGAGGCTTAGTATTCAGCCTCTGCAACTATACGGTGTATAAACTTTAATCAAACCGAAACTAGACATTATTTTCTTTTCTTTAAATTTATATTCCTCGAGATACCGGAATTAGACTCTAGCTCGACAATTGTAAGTATCTATATATCTTAATAATACTGTAACATAGTCCTTATTTCCGTCTTACGCATCCGTACTTACCCGGGTCACCGAAACTAAACTCTAAGTCTAATGATTATACTCTAATGATTATACGTACCCATATTTTTCATAAAACCGTTACCCGTTATTTTCCGATGTTACATATTCTTATATTTATCCGAAATACCGGGATTAAGCTTTGAATCTAGGATTCCATGTATTTATAAGTTTTAACAAACCCGTGAAGCGACCACTTGTCCACTTGTTTTTATCATTTATCGGGGATACCGCGGTTAAGTAGGCGCCACAGAACAATTAATTGTTTCTATAATAAAACCCCACTAGTCTACATCTTGATAAGGTTAATACGTATTACTTTTAGGGTCCGCCGATTTAGTTTTTATTCTTAATATTATTCTTAATATAAATTTATTATCATCTCGAATTCAAATATCTACACTCCGGCAAATACTCCCCGGGTCATTTTAATATAGTTTAAAAATAACGGGATTCTGTAATTTTTACAAGTATAAACAACCCCAATCTTACCGAAACCATTTTATGTAGTGAAAGACGCGGGATTTATATTCTTCCTGAAATGTAAAGTGAACCCGGTCTAGGTGAAGCATCCTTATTTAGTTTCAGGACAACGAGGTTTACGCATTCCGCGAGGAGTATGATATAACCCGATCTAAACGAAGGTAATTTTATATAATTTTAGGACAGCGGGACTTACAAATTTCATAAAGTATATAGTGAAGCCAATCTAGGCGGAGACATTACGGATATTTTAAACAGAGTAAGAGTTAAAATTTTACCATCAAGTCTAATACACCGCAAGAATGTTCTGGGCATAGTAAACAAAATAGCGATCAAAACTGTAGTGTTTCTATGTTCATATGTTTTAGCTCAAAACGAATTTTATAAGTTTCACATTTATAATACAAGACGCGAATTCTAAACGAAACACTTTAAGATTGTTTAAAAACGGGATCCTATATTTTTATATGCTTAAAATAATTTCGAGTCGGCGAAACATCTCATATAGCTCAGAACGAAATTTATACGTTTCATATTTATAATACAAGACGCGAATTCTAAACGAAACACTTTAACATTGTTTAAAAACGGGATCCTATATTTATATATGCTTAAAATAATTTCGAGTCGGCGAAACATCTCATATAGCTCAGAACGAAATTTATACGTTTCATATTTATTAAATGAAACGCGAATTCTCGAACGAAAGCATTTTGTATAACTAAATGCAACGAAATCTTATATAGTTTATAAATAAGAAGACCCGGCCCCAGGCGGTTTTTATATATTAGGTCCTTACATATGAAATTGACGTTTAGCCGTACTGGCAAATTTGATCTCAAATATCTTCTCTTTGGTTAGGAATTCCAAATCCAAATTTATACAGCTATTTACTCATGTATTTGTGTTTTGAAAATTATAATTCATTTGTTTTTTCCTCAATTGTTTTTTTCTTTGCGTCACTCAGTTTACAAAATGAAAAACTTGAAATATCGCGTTATTTACGAGTACGAGTTCCACCGTGGCACCAGTGCTGCAGAAACGGCTCGAAGGATTAATGATGTGTATGGCGACGGTGCCGCAAAAGAAAACACAGTGCGTTTTTGGTTCCAACGTTTTCGTTCTGGAAATTTCGACCTGCAGAACAAGCCCCGTGGACGGCCGGAGACCAAAGTTGATAATGAAGAATTGAAGGCTATTGTGGAAGCGGATCCATCGCAAACCACATCCGAGTTAGCTGCAGGCTGCGGTGTTAGTGATAAAACTGTTTTAATCCACTTGAAGCAAATTGGTAAGGTGAAAAAGCTTGAAAGGTGGGTACCTCACGAATTGAGTGAAGCAAATCAACAAACGCGCGTTGACTGCTGCGTTGCATTACTCAACCGGCACAATAATGAAGGGATTTTAAATCGAATCATTACCTGTGATGAAAATGGATCCTGTACGATAATCGGAAGCGCTCATCGCAATGGCTGAACCCTGCCGAACCAGCCAAACCATGCCCCAAGCGAAAATTGACTCCAAAAAAGTTACTTGTGAGCGTTTGGTGGACTAGTGCTGGTGTCGTTCACTACAGCTTTCTTAAATCTGGCCAGACGATTACGGCAGATGTCTATTGTCAGCAACTGCAAACTATGATGGAAAAGCTAGCTGCTAAACAACCGAGGCTGGTTAATCGCTCTAGGCCACTGCTGCTTCATGATAACGCTAGACCACACACTGCACAACAGACGGCTACCAAATTAGAGGAGCTTCAATTGGAATGTCTAAGACATCCACCGTACTCTCCGGACCTTGCCCCAACAGAATACCATTTTTTTCGAAATTTGGATAACTTCTTGCAAAGGAAAAAATTCAACTCCGATGGGGCAGTCCAAACCGCCTTCAAAGATTTTATTGATTCCCGTCCGAATGGTTTTTTTAGTAAAGGGATCGATGAACTACCTATGAGATGGCAAAAGTGCATAGATAGCAATGGTACATACTTTGATTAAATAAATATATTATAATAAAAAAAATCGGCTTTATGTTCCTCCCATACTAAACGTCAATTTCATATGTAAGGACCTAATATTTTCAATATAACGAGGCCCTACATCTTTATAAGTATAATACAACCCCGGTCTATCGAAACAAATAAAAAGAAGAAGAAGTTTTTATATGTTTGAATACATGATATACGTTTTTTTTTATACGCGTTTTTATACGCGAGATTTACGTTTTCGTACAATACAAAGTAACCCGAACTATACGAACGCAATTTTTATATAGGATCACAACCGCGAAGTTTACATCACTCCTAAAGTATAACTAGAACTAATTGAAACATTTATTTTTCATAGTTTAAGTCCGCGAGGCAAATATCTTTCATAAAATATAAAATAACCCGAACCAAATTAAACATATTTTTATCTTATATACTTTCCCCAACGCGCAAAATAATCCCGGGCTCATGAAACATTTCTATATGTTTTAATAGCGCGAGATCTGTGTTTTTCATACGATATAAGGCAACCCGGACCAAACGAAAGCAATTTTATATACTTTTTAAAATAGTGGAATTTGTACATCTGTAAAACCGTAAATAAACCCCGTTCCTCACGAATATTATTTTATATAATTTTTTTAGAATAATGAAAATTTATACATCTGTAAAATTGTAAATAAGCCCCGATCCTCACGAGATTATTTTATATAATTTTCTAGAATAATGGAATTTATACATCTGTGAAATTGCAAATAAACCCCGATCCCCACGGAATTACTCTATATAATTTTAAACGAAATGAAAATCTAGATTATTATAGGCTAAATCTGAAACCCCGCGAGAACAGCTATATATTTTTCACATGACGTATTTTTAATCCCGGAATTTATTCGCTATAATTTTAACAGACTCTTACTGTTAAACATAAAAAAAAATTATTAAAATAAACTAAATATTCTTTCAATAACTAAAATAAATCCGGTCTAATCGAAACATTTCATATAACGAAATATTATATGCCTTACAAATGTAAAAATTAAAATGAGACCTCGCGTATTTAGCAAAAGATAGGTGTTTTTATAAGACTTATTTAGAATCGAATCTACTAGTGACAAATCCTTTATCTTTCAACAATTTCCCGCGTGTTTAGCATAAAATTAGGCATCTTTATGACACACGGCTAATTCCGAGGATCTGCAAATATCAGTTCTATATATGCCGGACTAATCAACTTAATAAAGCGCAGTTATTTCCGAAGTTCTGATATGTCAAATTAATTACCTTTATAAAATAAAATCAAACCCGTACCCCCCTTTTCTTTTATCGTGAGCAATCAATAATGTCGAAGAGTATAATTACCCGTGCACCACTTTCACTTGAAGCTACTATAATTTCCAAACACTGAGACACTCTAAGTCGACGGTAACTATCACTCCAAAAAAACAACCGACGTGGATTTTGGTGCTCCAGAGACGTCCACCCGACTGTCTCAATTCTACCTCCGCGTTACCTCTAATACCCCTCCCAGCAGCTAAAGGTCCTAAGTCGTGTGTTTCCAGGATTTTCAATATCCTACTTTCCTTGATACCCAAATCTTTGTTCCTTAGATTCAGTTTGGCAAAAAAAAACCACATCCTCTCATAGACCTGTCAGTTGACTCCACCTTCTATCGCCGTCTCTACTTTACGTTTTGGGCCGGATTTGGTGGCTTCGGACGGTATATTTTCGCTTCGCAAGGGCGATAATTAATTTTTAATATTTAATTTCTAAGTTCAGTCCATATTGTCGTTTGATCAACCTATATCAATCCAACCGTAACCACAATCTATCGGGTACTCCACTAATCATAGTTGATGTTTCTTCACTATCTACCATTATCATGTCCCGTTCCCTCGTATTTTCACCCCTCCTTATCGGAAATTTAACGTTTCTTGGCCGCTATATCATGGGATCAATTTCCCTATACTCACCATGTACACACTGCATACCTAGATATAACAATCATCCAAAGGAACTATACCTAATTTTAAATTAATTTTGGGCGATCTTTTCTCGTGGATCACCCAATGAATCCCGTCTTACGCCCGCGGCTCCCCGGCGTACAGGGACGTATTAGGTCCGTCCGAACTGTTGTGGAATTTAAACATTGAAATTCTCCGGTTGTACCAAGGGCTCACGTAGCCATGTCGTCTATATATTAATTTGTAACCATTCAACCATTTATTATTATTTTTATTGGCAGTAAGATTGATCCACAAAATAACTATGTTATATAAACAGTGAATATTCTTGAACAATACAATACTGGAAGAGTACTATTCGCTATAATACAATAAACTATTAATGTAAGTTAAAGGAAATTTTTAAATTCAGTGGAAAATTTTTAAGATTGTTTTGCTGTTCATTTTTCCCAAAACAAAATAAATAAATAAACACACAAATACACACACTCACACAAACCCACTATTGGACATGTTTTTTCTTATTTTTTTTATCGATTGTATATATGCGTTTTCTTGTAATTGGCCCAAACCTCTGTACATCAATAATTGTTTTTTTTTCAAGATTGATTAATTATATGGCTGTAAGAAAACCAATAAATGAAAATAAATAAAATAAATAAAATAAATAAAATAAATAAAATAAATAAATAAATAAACCTCCAGTGCAGCAGGCAAGGCGTCGGATCAATTCAGTGCTTATTTATTGCCAAGGTACTGGACGCCTCCGCTGATAACTATATACTACTCACCATGTTCTTAGAGGTGTGTTGAAAGATTGCTAGTATCTGTCGAATCGGTCTCAAGTAGTTATCTGTATTTGTACGTATATCATTATTACATGCTCTTGCTATATCCGTTCCACTTCACATTATTGTTCCTCCCGTCTTTGAATTTCTATCACACCATGTTCTCCTATGTTTTTGGTATTTATATATTTGCTTTTTCGCGTTATATTACATTTACTCCCATATATATTTGTTTCATTTATCAATCCATTCATAAGATCCCCATACGCTTTATCCTTTTATTTCGTGTGTATATGGGCCGCAAATTCATATTATTTTATTTACAATATTTTTATCTAGATACACTTGTTCCAATTATGTTTTGTGGGTTATTACTACCAAATCCGGCGAAGTCTGAGCTAGAATATCCAATCGCATACACGTTATCCGTTCTGACGAGACTACGCTAATGTTGGACAGGTTTGTAGTGATTACATAGTTAATATATTGTATCTATATTTGAGTATTTTATTTTCTTGTTGTGCCATTAATATGCTTACACGTTATCGCTTTCCCTTCCCTAACTATATATGCCGTCATTGCGCAATTACCTATCTGTTGTAAAAGCCTGAAAAGCGTTAGTCTACAGATAAATATAATAGAATTATAGTTAACTTTCCTATCTACCTACGTTATCCGACTCCACGAAATGAATCATTATTCGCTCCTCACCCAGTCAAGGTCACCCCTCCTGGTACATCGTATACGTTTAATCTGTGCTTCGCGGCCAATTTCTTTAAATTATTTATGTGGCGCTTCCTCTCGCCGTCTCACTAATTAGGACCTGCCTTCCTTACTTTTGCTTATATCTCGCATCTCTGTTGCGCGGGAATCCACTTGAGAAGACGATTTACGTCATTTAAACGGTTTCAAAAATCCAGTAAGAAAGCCCATAATTCAGAAACCTCGTGGAAATGTCAATATCATCGTCACCTTGGAGTAGACGTTAATCGGTTTTTTAATAGTTCAAAACGCAATAACCGCGATCCAAATCTCTGAAAACCATGTTCGATATATTTTATGGGAAGCACATGTGGACCGCTCGGTTGTCACCGATCGTCAACCATTTGTACCAAACACGGTTTTACCTATAATTCTAGCCTTCACCATATGATTAATATGATTTATAAGAATTAAATAGTGACTGCCCGTAGCCTACATCCGATCAATCGTACTAACTCCCTCATAATACTAGCATTTCATCATTCCCAAATTTTTGTAGCTCCAATACTCCGCTAGGTGGGTTTAGCTCAATTTTCCCCGCGTAGCATTTAAATCATCTTAGAATTAAAAATAAAAATAATAAAAAAAAAATCTATAGAAACAGGTGATTCATCACATGCCTTAGACGCCATTGGACCGCTTTCATCTGTGTCTGGATGCTTTGGACCTGACTACTGCTGTGAATTTTGGACCCTGCTTCTGTATTTTCCTGCGACCCTGGCTGATACTTTTGGACTACAACTAGGACTTCTCTTTGGACAATTTCGCATTTACGGCGAAATTATTCAGCTGCATACGGTGCGCCCGCACTGTATTTCTCCGGACATCCTCGGCTTTCTCGGCTTCCGGAGCGAGCTTGGCGGCCCACCCTTGCATTGCTTGTTTCCGTGCGGAACAACGAGTATGTATTGATTGCGTAATTTTATTTTTTTCTTTTAAAAAGAAGATTTTTTATGATGCCTTAAAAGTGGCAAAACAAAGCAGTACATACCAAATCATATTTGTTTTGAACGATATAAATGTTTTTAGTAACATATCATAAGTGTATTGCGAACCCCTGTGCTGTCGTTTGAGAGCACAATTGGGATTTTTTTTCGATTCCTTTGAGTCTACGAGTACTCTATATGCAGCTAGACCGCCTAATTAACAACTACAAGTGCGTCAGCTCTATAACTATAAGCTCTATAACTCTATAAAATAAGCTCTAAAAACTACTTATTATTATTCATCATGTGTTTTATATTTTACGTGAATTTGAAAGGGTAACAAATTCTAAGCAAAAACCCACTAGAACAGTGGTTCCCAAAGTTGACAGACCGCGACCCGCCAATTTTTTTTTTTCTTCAGTTTTCGGGACCCACCTCCTGCCTCACATTTTCCCGATACATTTTGTAACTATGCGAGAGACCGTTCAATTAAGAAAAAAGAAAAACGTCCAAATATAACCGAAATTTTTCATTGCGAAAAATATTTTTATGTGATATTTTAATGGGAAGGATGAATTTGTTGCCTATTTTTATCATTAGCGTCAACATTAATTTTAGTCACTTTTAATCGCAGTGAATTCGATACGTCCAATTTATTTAAATATTTAGTTTTAATAGAAACCACGGCAGAAAATCCCACTTCACATAAGAATGAGGTAGGAAGGTGGACTTTTATGGCTTCGTCAGATAAGCAGGGATAAATTTCAGTAACTAAAAGCCAGAATTGTGCTAATTGCTTGCTATTAAAAGTATTTTAGCGACGTATCTTGTTTGTTTGTTTGTATATTTAGTTGTAAAAATAACACATTTTCACATCTGGCACAAAGTAAAGAAATTAAAAAAAAAACGTGAAACAATATAGGTAACATGATCATAATTTAAACTTATTTTTCACATATTTTTTACTTAACCTACGGAAAGTACTGAGACTATTTACTTCTTTCACATTTGCTAACAATTTAAGACCTTTATAGCACAAACTATTTTGTGTTCCTGCCAGTTGATTTATGGAAGCCTAAATCTCTTCTACTTCTCGTACCTCGGACCTCGAAATTGTATTTCATATTTTTATGTATATGTGTGGACCTAATCGGTTTTTTATTTTATGTATCAAGACTAGGACATTTTGTATCATTTGATAAATCTATACCTATAAAACTCGATGTCTGTCTGTTCTCTATACAAATCCACACCGTTTGTCCGATTCGATTCAAATTTTGCATACTTATGCTTTGGGACCCGGCGGGTAACATAGGCAACATTTCCCCCCTATTTTCATACTCCTTCCCCTCCCCTGACATATTTTCGATGCAAATCTATACCGTTTGACCGATCGGACTCAAAATTTGGAAATTTATTCTTTATGACTCGGCGGGTAACATAGGCTATATTTCCTCCCTCCCCTTTTCTCCTCCCCCTGATATATTTTCGGTGCAAATTCATACCGATCAAATCAAACCTTTGTTTCCCCCCACAAATTTATTTTCAACTTAATCCTTAACGCTGGGTACGAACAGCTAGTAATACATATATTTTTATTATACTTGGATAGATCAATAAGCTTCACTTGCTTTTGTTGACATTCTCATCTCGCGCATCTCTACGCAAGTGAATAGAATACAGTTTTGAAAGAATCGCACAAATTTCAACAGCATGTAGGTATGTACATTTATTTAAAAACAAGTCAATTGACACATTTCTTAAAACAATCGTATAACAATGACAAATACAGGAAAATTGTTTCACTAAACCTACCGGAGACCATTAAGCCATGTATTCACTAGGGGACAAATTGTCCCTCAACAGCACGCGCGGCATAGAGTCTACGTGACGTTGCAACGTCGTGCACTGTTCCGCGACCTCGCGCACAACATAGCGCGGCATTTCTACGTGCCGTGACAACGTTGCCATGCGCACGGTACCCGAGCGTACTCACTGCAACATTCCGCGGAGCGTCAGTACCACGTGGTATGTTTACAAGTGAATACGCATGTATCTGTCAAGATGACAATGCGGGGAAACGAAATCGTTCTTGAACTCATCGAGCTGTATCGATCGAAGATCACATAGAATGTCCGTCCTTCTTTCTCTTTGCAGTAAATAATTTCGCATTCTCCCCTTTTTTCTCCTCTTACTTTTCGATAAACTCATTAACATAAACAGATACGCGGCTATCATCATAACCTCATAGGGCGATATATTTCCGCGACGTCTGGAAAACAATAATTATTTGCAAAAAAGGACCTTGTTTTTAATAATATTCAATTTACTACAGTAAAACCTCGTTAATTTAAAATTGCGATCCAAAAAAACATTTCGAATTGCGCTGAACCCCGTTTTCGCCAAATGAGATACCGCAGCTGTCATCGTAACCTCATGACATTTCCGCGACAAGATATGCGAGTCCCGGTGTGTACACGTCAAATGACCGCGTCATTGTCCCCGAAACATGAGCGTAGATGTTGATGCGACATGCCGAGCGGAATGTTTCGCGATTTGTCCCCTAGTGAATACATGGCTTTACGCACTTCGGCCCCCTGGTCCAATACTAACCGAGGTGGCAGCAAAAAAATCACTCTAATAGTTCAATGAAAACATTTTTGAACTTTTTTCCATTATTTATTGTTTTTTGACTGTTACATTGTTCTCTTAAACTCGGGTATTTATACAATTTTAGCACAAGGGTGTTTAACATTAGGTCTATATGATGTTTATGTAGCAGCGAGCAGTGGATGCTAAATGATTCTATTTCAAAATGTTTGTGACAATTTGAATTTTATGTTGGGACACATATGTCCTCTTATTTCTGCTAAAACATTAATACATGAATTATCACAATTTTTATTTTTTAATTACGAATTCAGATTTAATTTTTTTTTACTTGAATACAATTTTTTAATTTTTTTGGAATAACTACTCAAGTAGCTCTTGGGCAGGATCCTGAATGTCGGTGTAGTTTTTTTTAGCTGTGTAACAGCTATTTATGTCAAACACAAAAGCATAATAACAGGTTAAAACATGAAATAAATAATAAATAACAAATGAATAATTTAAAAATTAAATAAAACAAGAGAAAAAAGAAAAGAAAAAAGTAAACACAAAACATTTTAGCGGAGAATTTGAAATAATATTTTATTTTTAGGTATAAAAGCAATTTTGTAGATGTACAGCAGTTGTGTGATAATATACATAAGAACAAATTAAACTATTAAAAGTACGATCAAGAGAAATGAATAGTGGAAAAATGTCGCAAAAGTATTCATAAACACAAAGCTTCGTCGATTATTCTAGTTTACATTATGGTAATGGCAAGAACCCGACACGCAGTGTTTAAAGAAGTTGGTGCAGCAGCCTCCTTCAGGTCCGCAGCAGATTCCCTCGCCGTTGGGACAGCACGGGTTGGACGGCCCCGGCCCCATTGGTCTATATTCTGTGCCCGGCTCCAGCGGCACTACCCCGAGGGAAGGGTCCCACCCTGACATCTGGTAGCTGGAGCTCTGCCCAACAGGCTGGCCCCGCGACGGTGGAACGACCGAGATAATAATCAAACTCCAAAAAAATAAAACCGAATGATAATTCATTTTGGTTTAGAACTTGTGTGGTATTATAAAAGCCCGACGGAAGGGGGCGAATGTGTCGCTCCACGCCCGACCTCCCGTATATACAGTCCCGTTATACATCAAGATGAAAGAGCAAGGGGTCCTTTGGTGACCCGTTACTCTACTTTCGGTAGATAAAAGTAAAGAGAAAAAAAGTACCGCAGCGCACGTGGGCCGGACCGGTTGTTAAATTAAACTGGTTTAACGCGCGCGGACTACTATGATCCAGGGTCACTTTTATCGATATACCTTTTACCTGTGGGCACTTGAGAGTCAAGCGTCCTTGTATAATTCAAGGACAGATATATGTTAGGAATCAGCGCAGTGACGACGCTGGGAGAGAGTGCACGCGTGCGCAATTTGGTGCCAAATCGAAGGGACTACCACACTAGTCCCCTCAAAGTAATCGGTCTATAAAAATTGTGTAAAATGTGTGGTAAATAGGTAGGTCCGAATCATCAGACTATAATATGTACTCAATGTCATGAAGCAAATGATCTAAGATTTTATCTGTTACTTATTTTAGTTTTAAGTTGGGTTGATCTCTCACAAATCCAAAGACTCTTTTTAACTATCTTTCTAGATTTGATTAATTTTTCTCTATCATCTCTCTCGCTCATCATAAGAAATGTCGTAACTTTATATTTTGTTTAAAAAACAAATAAAATAATTAAAATTGTTTTTAAATAAAGGTATATTTTATGCATAGAATCTTTTTTATAAAAATAAAATTCCCGAAGCAATGAAAAAACTTTGAGATAAAATTTTACGCGCGGGTATTCTAGTGTTCAAAGTGTTGCCATTACTCTATTTTTCCTCTTTTCTACTCAATCTACTAGCGCACGTGGGCTAGTAAACAAAGGCCTTGTTACGGAACCAATTATGATACTATTTCCGAACTTTTATTTATTTTTTACGACTCGATCGTACTAACAGTTGTTCA
The DNA here is from genome assembly GCA_016648135.1 of Agrypnia vestita. Lineage (NCBI taxonomy): Eukaryota > Metazoa > Arthropoda > Insecta > Trichoptera > Phryganeidae > Agrypnia > Agrypnia vestita. Next base: position 22,569 of record JADDOH010009491.1, read on the forward strand.
TTTTAATCAAATCTGATTTTATTTGTAACATATTTTTTATTAGTAACTATTTCTGAAATGAAATAAGAATATAATTGTATTAAAATTTGTTTTTAATAATGTTTATATGATTATTAATAAATTAGTGCCCACAAAAATATATACATTAAATGGTGGATATAATGTAAACAATTCATTATCAATTTTAAACTTATCTTAAATTTACACAACATATATTTTCTAAGTTTTATTGAAATTTTGTATTTTTAACGCCTTCTCCATATTCTCAGCTCTTTTTTAGATCTTCATTGCTCTATAAATCGAATTTTTTTTTAGAAATTGGACTTGTGCATTGTGACATGATTATTCATATTCGTCACACTCCATTCGTGGAGCACTTAATAAAAGAATATTTTCCATTACAGCGCGTAATATTGTACCGATAAAATCATGAAATACGGGTAGTTACCGCTGTTTGTGGTATAAAAAAATGTTTATAGTCAAACGCGTATAACTTCACTCGGTACGCTCGCTAGCTTCAGGTAGACATGGGTAACTCAGCAAAATTCCTTGCGTCAACTCAGTAACTCTGGCGCAGCGCATTGCGCCGGCTCATTGAGTTAACTCAAAATTGCGCCATGGCGCAACAAAATAGGAACGCGCCGAGTGAGTTGTGCGCCGTCGAACGAGGCACTACGCCAGTGCGCCGCACTTACAGGCTCCCAGCGCACTAGCGCAGACAGCTCACGGCGCACCAACTGTGTTGTGCGTTACTGCGTTGGTTCGTTGATTTGACTCAGCGAGTGAGAGAATGAAAGCGCGGGCGGGTGTGTGCGCGCATACAAATTTAATTAATATAATATTCAAAAATGGCCCGCTGGCGTGATGCGAAAAGTCACCCTTACCTCTGGAATCCACGGTCGCCACTTTATAAAAACAACGTATCTAAAAATAATGCTTACGAATCTTTACTGAATAATATGAATGACCCAACATTAACAGTAAAAATAATATATATTTTTTAAATATTATATAAAAAATTATTATTATTTTAATAAATAATAATAATAATAAATATATGGGAATTATTTTTATTTTATCAAAAGTTGATTATTTTTTAGAAAAATTCTTTATGTTCATTTCTATGATTTAAAGATCTAACTTCGTTAATAATTTGTTATTTTAATTTCATAATTTAACTATAATAAGTAAAAGCAATATTACTTAAATATGATTATTACCAATATTTTATTTGTAACCATATCATATCGTAAAAAAATTAATGGTTATATATTGTGGAAATATTTATTTTTAATTAAGCTGAAAAAATATTTCATAACTTCATAATTCATCAGTCAACTTAATTTAAATTTCTAATACGTATTCAGTTAAAAAGCTGAGTGCTGTTTTTTCAGTCAGTATGTAATTATTCGGTAATATTAAAAAGATAATGCTTTAAAAAAGTAGGTGATATATTTTTTAATGATTTGTTTTTACCGAATACCTAGTGAGTTGGCGTAATTGCGCGGCGCAGCGCAGCGTTACTCATGGCTGGCCGCTTGCATTCGTTTTGATTTTCGAACGTAAACGAATTCCATAATTTATTTTTTGAAATAATATTCTAAAATATGTAGATATTGTATTGTATATAAATAACGTTTATTAATATAATTATTCTATTTCCTGTACTCACTTATAAATATCACTACTTTCCTGATTCTACATTTCATTCCTTTTATCTTTAAATAAAGCCAAAGCTGTCAACTTAGCTGTCTGTCAAAATCAAACCCAGTGGCCAGTAAAGTAAAATGTAGAAAAGAAAGATTACCTATCACTCCTTTTACATTTCACGGAGTTATAATTGGCAATTTATAAAAATGAAATAATAAGGTGTTCAAATGTTCAATAAGACTAGGCCGCAACTCAACACCTTTCGAATTCTCCCGGTCCTGCGCAGTGCGCCGTGCGCTAACACATTTAGAAGAAGTGAGTTGACACACCCGGCGCAGTAAACTGAGTTGGCGCAATTGCGCGGCGCAGCGCAGTGTTACACATGTCTAGCTTCAGGGGATCGCGAACATCAAGATGGCGGCACTTTCATATTAGCGGCCGGAAATTAAGCATGTGACCCTCCTTTGAGGTAAGATAACGACAGAGCACTTTGAAATAACATGAGTAAGCGTCCTTATATTATTAGGATTGTGTGTTAATAAGTTCTTTTTATCATAGGGTTTTTCCTACACGGGCGGTGAACCGTCCAAAAGGCACGATGTGAAGACATTGTGCGGCATTTTGACTCAGAGCGGGTCGAGCTGATGCAGGAGATGTTCCGGACATGTCTGCATCGGGAGTCAGCATCAGTGCGGGACTATTTCTGGACCCAGGAGAACAGTCCAGCTCCAGATGCGGATTGTCTAGCAGCCTCATGTTCAATCTTCATGTTCCTATGACTCAGGACCTGCGAAACGTCGCGGCTTGACGTTGCAGAGTCATGAAGCCCAGAGATGCGCAAAACATAAAGACGTCACTGTTCAGGCATCGGAAGAAATTACGCATTGCATCATGCCGATGTGACATTTTTATTCAGTGTTCGTGCTAGATTAAGTTCTTTATTTTTCAAGATTAATTTCTGTAATGATCTCCGCTGAATTATTCCATGTGCGAGGCGTGACACCGCATTGAGCCGAGCCCAAATTAGAGGTTAATTTAGTGATATTTGAAGGCGGCCACGTCCGCATGAAATGGTTCAGGGAAGATCTCTATTCTAGTCTAAGTAAATTTAAATCGTGGTAGTAGATGCGCTGCCAGCATGCTTGTGTGGTTATCCATTGTGATAGATATCAGCAGTTAGATTGTTACATAAACCAATGTCAACTTCTATAACACTTATTTTTCTCCATGCAATGCCCAATGTTTCATTACTATGTTGCATCTTTAGCATCTATTATTGGTGAGTGTGACATGGTGCGTCCCGGAGACCTGCGCGCTGCTGAGAGACCCTGAGAAAAGATTTAACGAGAAAGGTTTGTCCCATTCGTCTCCGACTGGACTAGCTGGTGATGACGAGGGGGTCAGATCATGAGGATCTGAACTTCACGTCATAGCATATAAAACAAAGTATTGTACTACAAGTGGTGCAAAACAGGGGAATGAGAATCATATTTAAAAAAGTAAATAGGTAGGTACACAAGAATAGAAGAAATGAGAAGAGCATTGAATTTGATGGAAATAAAAAATACTTGTGCACAAAATTCTCAATAACAAAATGCCAACATATTTTTTGAACAAAAGCATTGTAAATAGTGATGTATATAACTATAATTAATACCAGTAATAGGAATAAAATAAGATTACCATATGAGAATATGAACGAATTTTCTAAATCGAAATAAGTTACTGTGATGATAGTTCAACTTTTATAAAAAATAAGTCATAAATATTTAAAAAAAGCAAACTTTGATATTGCATATCTCCATAAATATTGATATTAGGTCATGGTTGCTTGAACATTTTACACTCATAACATAGGCAGGAATCTACCGGCCAAGTTTCTGCTGCTAGCTCTGGTACACCTGTATATGATGAGATGCCGGAGAACATGAAGAATACAAATCAGATGAATGATTTTAAAAACAAATGCTATAATATAATTATTGTTAAAATAAAAAATACCTAGTATAGCATTTTATTGCATAAGATGTATTATATTATGGATTGTCCCATAGATTCGATTATATTATAGATTAAGATGTATTACAGTATTATAGATTGTACCATATATTCGATTACATTATAGATGTATTACAGTATTGTAGATTGTACCATAGATTCGATTATATCATAGATGTATTACAGTATTATGGATTGTATAATATTATAGGATATTTAAATATAAATATGTAAGTTATTATGGATTGCATATTAATAATATAATGTAGAATGTAAAGTTTAGAAATAAAAAAAGAAATTCAAAAATAACAGTTCCACGTTTAACCGATTAGAATAATTGTTTTGACCATCACTATCCTAAATTAAAGCAAAATATAATAATTTGACACAAGAGTCTGATAAGGAAGTATCTAAGATAGTTCGCATAACATTACCTACGATATAATCTTTTTATGGAGTCGCCTCATATTGGCACCGGTCCTGGTAGGAGAAAATAAATTGCAAATGTACGTGTCACGCGCTTTGGAGCCAGCGGTCGCTGAATTCGTACTTATCGCGGGAGAAGATGTGAACTCGAAGATGCTGTCCTATCCGCGCAGATATTGCGCAACCGATATTTAGTCCAGGGGCCAGAGGTACTTGAGTATGCAAAATCCGAGGACCGCATTCTGACAATTGATTCTAGTTCAGAAAAGCCTATAGATTAACAATATGAATGTTCCCAGAAACCCATGTGGTCCAATTTTTTTTATACCCCCTCTCTCTACGCAGCAAGTAAATCGATCGAGTACACGCTATTGAGCTATTTTAATGATTATATTAGTGTCATTAGTTGTTTTTTTTTAACAATTAAAGGTAATAATCTTCTTCTTCTTCATCAGCCTTCGTCTATAGGCCTCTTCTTTATTTTTCCATTCTTCCCTGTAGTTGGCTAATTGTGGCCATTTCTTACCCCCCACAGCGACAATATCATCGGCCCATCTCTTTTGAGGTCTTCCGATGCCTCTTTTATTTTCCCAAGAATTCCCTTCAGAACTCTGGGAGGCTATCTTATAGTATTTTAGCTTCGCTACACGATCCATGATATCCATTACTCTAGTTTTGCGTCTAATTTCGTCGTTTCTAGTTCTATCTCTTAGGCTTACTCCAAGCATGGATCTCTCCATGGATCGTTGCGTGCAAGGTAATAATAGGTTGTCAAATAAAATTAAAATAGAAATTATTGAATAAAAATCATAAATTGTTGTTAAAAAAAAATTTTAATGAGAAAAAACTAATTTAATGATATAGTCCAGGCGCCAGAGGTACTCGAGTATGCAAAATATGAGGAACGTCAACTATGCTATCAGTTTCTTATACTTAAGACACCAAATAACAAAAAAATGGATGTCGTCAGCAGCTTTATCGGTTCCTGTCCCTTCTTCCCTAATTAAATAGCCCGCACCCAAGCGTCAGAGTGCATAGCGAACCTAGCCGTTTAATTTAGTTATTGTGCAACAGTAGGATAAAAACCATTGTGAGTAACATTTAGTTTTTCGTGTTTGTAAAATAGCATTTGAGTTTTGTTGTTTCTGAGTGGTAAATTAATAACTGTTTTATTAAAATACGTGAGCAATGTCGCTACAAGTGGCAAATGTGAAAAGAAAAAGATCGAACGAGTTATCGTGTTTGTTTTGTGATAAAGCAGGTGACTTGATTAAGGAACCGAAACCGTAATCATTTATAAGTATTCACAAAGCAGCAGATCGAAGAAAAGATGACATTAGTAAAAAGTTACAAAATAATCCAGAGTTCGCAGCACTAGCTTGTTACTTGCTGCGCAGAGGGAGTGGGTACAAAAAAAATTGGACCACCTGGGTTTCTGGCAACATTCATATTGTTAATCTATAAACTTTTCTGAACTTGAATCAATTGTCAGAATGCGGTCCTCATATTTTGCATACTCAAATACCCCTGGCGCTTGGACTACTTATCTGCTGACTTGCATGGCACAGTTCAGGGATCCTTTTTTTTGTGATAAACATTTTGTAATTTCGCGGAAACAATCCAGTTTTAAAAATGATGAAATTTTTTCACCCTAGCCTAAGGTCTATACAGGTTTTGCTTGTTTAAATTCCGTCAAAATCATTGGCTTTAATTATTGGTATTAAGGAATGCGGTCCTCACCTCAATTAACTGTGAAACTTAACGTCGTTGATAAACCATATGAGGTTTCTGTGACAATATCGTCCCATGATCGCCAAAAGATCGTAACGTAAAAACATTTTTTTACAGGAGAAGATTTGAGCTTTGAGGATAAATGGCGGTTACATTGTTTTGCCCGGCTATTTCGAGCCAGGCTTTTATATGCGGCCCGAAACACATTAACTATCAGGAACGTAATTGAAAAAAAAAAGGATTTTTAAGTTTTAAGCCATGTATTCACTAGGGGACAAATCGCGAAACATTCCGTTCGACATGTCGCATCAACATCTACGCTCATGTTTCGGGGACAATGACGCGGTCAATTGACGTGTACACACCGGGACTCGCATATCTTGTCGCGGAAATGTCATTCGATGAGGTTATGGATGACAGCTGCGGTATCACATTTGGCGAAAACGGGGTTCCGCGCAATTCGAAATGTTTTTTGGGTCGCAATTTCAAATTAACGAGGTTTTACTGTAGTAAATTGAATATTATTAAAAACAAGGTCCTTTTTGCAAATAATTATTGTTTTCCAGACGCCACGGAAATATATCGCCCTATGAGGTTACGATGATAGCCGCGTATCTGTTTATGTTAATGAGTTTATCGAAAAGTAAGAGGAGAAAAAAGGGGAGAATGCGAAATTATTAACTGTTTGCAGTTAAAAGAAAGAAGGACGGACATTCTATGCGATCTTCGATCGATACAGCTCGATGAGTTCGAGAACGATTTCGTTTCCCCGCATTGTCATCTTGACAGATACAGCGCATGCGTATTCACTTGTAAACATACCACGTGGTACTGACGCTCCGCGGAATGTTGCAGTGAGTACGCTCGGGTACCGTGCGCATGTCAACGTTGCCACGGCACGTAGAAATGCCGCGCTATGTTGTGCGCGAGGTCGCGGAACAGTGCACGACGTTGCAACGTCACGTAGACTCTATGCCGCGCATGCTGTTGAGGGACAATTTGTCCCCTAGTGAATACATGGCTTTAAGACACGTATGAACAAAAAATTCCTGTCATTTTTAATTTAAAAAGATGGGACGCCGCCACCACTGGGAGATGGACCCATTCCTTCTTCCCGAGGGTGATGGTGAAAGAGAGAAAGGGGTCCGGTGGGTATTTTCCGGCTCTGGATCACTACACAGCACAAATACTGTCGGGCCATGGTGAGTTCAGGTCCAAATTACATGATCTTGGACTCTCCACTCACCCTTGGTGCGCCTGAGCTCGTGTGGCCCAGACCCCGGAACATATCCTCTGGGATTGTGCTCTGTTGAGGGATGCTAGAGAGGACTTGATTGAAGGTATAAACGGGCCGCTTGAGACAGGTCGGCATCCCACAAATGTCGACCTGGTGAGAAATCAGTCTAACTTTAGACATCTTAAAGACTTTGTTGGAACTTGGGTGTCCCGCTGGGAGATCCTACGGGGCCCTGCTCCGTAGTTTTTCCTGAACCAGTGTTTGAACCGTCGGTGATGATTTCTTTGGTCACGAATCTTTTATGTTTTTATTATTTTTTCTTTATGTCTTTTTCCCTCTACGGAGGGGTTGTGTTTTCTACGTCCTGCGCCTTGTTTGAGTGATTTATTTTATTATTGGTATCATGTATTGTATTGTTATTTTTGAAATAAAGATTAATATGCGCGGGACAATGAAGGTTTTGTACGACCGACTCGCCCGGTTTTCATCTCTGCGTGTTGTATTGATGAAGGCCGAGCGAGGAGGTCGCTTTAGCATAAAATAATGCCAACCAGGCGGCGAAAGTGCTGGGCCGATATGGACGCTTTTGCGCATAGAACGTCTGAGGGTATGTGGTGGGTCCCCTTCATTGTCATTTTTAAACCGGTGATTTCTATGGTTTAAAAACGAATTTGTTGTTTCATCCGTAGATAGTTTCAACCACAGAGTGTAAGTTTTATGTTTGTCATGTAATTTTTTAGGCATTTCTATAGTGGTCCTCGTGTTCCACTACGTCCATTACTGTCAGTAAAATCTCGTGTTTCAGTGTGCCGAATTGAAATCTATAAATATTATTCCTACTTTTTTTATCATTCAAATAATTCACGAATATTTTGAGTACGTCCAAATCTTTGTAAAAACTGGTACAGAATTTTTATTTGTATTTTTAAAGCATCGTGCCTTTACGGTCTCCCGCCACAATTTGGTCTACGCAACTCTGAACGTTTTTTTCCTTTTATAGTTTCGTTTATTTATTTATTTTTATGAATGTTTGGAACAGGTAGATGAGTTTGTGTACTTGGGAAGTATGTTCGATTGAAGAGGGAATGTTGAGAAAGATATCGAAAGGAGAGCGACTGCGGGGAATAGGGGAACGGTGCTTTGAACGCAATAGTTTCTAATAGAAATATGTCTACCGAGGCAAAACTAGCGATACATAATGGAATTCTGGTACCAACACTGATGTATGGAAGCGAAGCCTGGAGCTGGCAGAAGAGGAACGAAAGTAGATTGAATGCATTGGAGATGAGATCCCTCAGACGTAAGTGTGGCAAATCAATTTATGATAGAGTAAATAATGCAGATATTAGGAATGAATGTAAAGCTGATCTTAGCATAATTAATAGAATTAAAAAAGGGTCGCTCAGATGGTTTGGGCATGTTGAGCGAATGAATGAGGAAAGAATGGTAAGAAAGATATATAATGCAAGTGTTGATGGCGCCAGAAAGAGAGGGCGACCGCGGAAGGCGTGGCATGACCAGATCAACCAGATACTGGAAGATGGTCCCGTTAGAAGCCTCAACAACCGGCGAGCTTGCATGCGAAGATGTATGAATGTAGACGAGGCGAGAGTTGTATGTCAGGACAGAAGAGTATGGCGCTCTATCCTCTCTGCCTACCCCCACGGGGAAACGGCGTGATGGTAAGTAAGTAAGTAAGTATAATTTCGTCCCCCGTTACGTCTCTAATGAGGTGTTGGAATCCGTACTGATAAATCATGTTTTCGTACGCGTTTATTAATTTATTGTCTTTGATAAGACACTAAACAAAAATAAACGCTTGGATATAGATTTGAGTTTTATTTTTTTCGTTATTGTATTTTGGAGGTATACATATAAGATGAAAATAAATTTCATAAAAGGAAACAAGCTGTTGTTAATATTTGAGCTGGTATACTCACAAGAGAAAAGTATTGTCATCATGTACTCGCGTTAGAAGTTATACTTCTGCAAACTTTCTATGAAAACAATCGAAACATTCGTGAACTCGCATGGAAACAGAATCTGACAGCTGACAAAAATTCAATATGTCATTATTAAGAGGTTGTTCCTTTTCAAAAAACTGGTGCGTTTAAAAAAAAAAAACAAAAAAGCGCGGCTGGAGTAAGACTTCAACCCGGAATGCAGGATGGCGACTGGACAAGATTGCCACAACCGCCTCTTCACAACTTGTCAAAAATATAGTATATATATATATATACAACTCTATAAAAATATCAAAATAATACACGAACTGACCCAATTAGTATCAAGTAGCAAAAATATAAATCTCGGTAAATTGCATATCCCTGTAGTATCTACCAAAACTGCCCAGCATCATAATACATTTAGAGGTGTGAAATGGTTTAATGAATTACCTGTTAAAATGAGAATAGAAAAAAAATATGAGACCTTTAAAAAAAAACATTAAAATAAACCCTCATAATTAATTGCATTAATTATCTCATATTATGTAACTTTTTCTTCTTCTTTTTATATTTATGTGCTATAAAGTATATATATATATATATATATATATATATATATATATATAATAGTGAAACTCCCTCTCCAGACGGTTAGTCTCTTTGTACCTAATTTTTGTACAATGATAAAAAAATGTATGTACCTAATTTTTTTTATGTATCAAATATGTAAATATATAATGATTTGTATTTAATAAAAAAATAAATATATATATTTTAGATTAAATTAATGGTATATATTTTATTTTTATTTTTGTTTAATATGAAAGAATTACAATGGTATTATTTATATAAAATTTTGGAAATGGTATTTTTTGCTACTTTTTGCAGCACATAACAATTTTTCATCGTTTTTAAAAGAATTGTACGACTCTAAACATTCTAACTCTAAGTTCACTTTTTATTGCGACAAAATAAACGTAACCTCAAACATGACATTGACATCACAGATTAACATTAGTGGCTGCGTTCAGAAACGTCCGAGTCTTGGGAATACCAGTATATTAAAAGTAAATAGTCTACTTTTTTGGTTACGATAATAGGTATGCATCATATATGCGTGACGCACTAGTACAGTAAGCGTTGTGTAAAAAATAGTATTTTAGCGTCCTCTATTAGTGTTATAAATTATAGAGTACGCCTACATGATATAGAGTACAATACTCTATTTTAGAGTACGGTTGGCAACCCTAATTGCGGGCGGCACAAATACGCCGGGAGGTACGTGTGAATCAACCAACAGGGGAGGAGTTAGGACTTTAGAATAGACTTAGGGGCGTCTTATAGCGTTTTCATTACGTAATAGGCGCGTATTAGCACTTCACAGCAGAGATGTTATGGAGCTCCGTAACCGTAACCGAAACTATCGGATATCCGAAATAAAAATATATCCGTAACCGTAACCGAAACCGATATAAAAGTTTCGGATAGTTTCGGATAAAGGCGGAGTCTAAATCTAAATGACAGGTAACGACGATTTTTGTTTGTTTTGCCCGGCCGAGCCGTCACTTTCAGTTGTCGCACAAGCCGCGCGTGTCTCTTGCAATAATATAATAATTTAAAAAGTATAATTTACCTTTGCTCAATTTTTACATGCCTTCATAAGTACCTACATAGCTCTTAAAGTGACTGTAATAATAGTTAGTTATTTAACTGATTGTAAAAACAAATGATAATATAGACTAGAAATAAAAGTCAAATCTTGCTATTTGTATTTGTACCTTTAACTTTATTATTATTTTATCTTTGTATTTATGTTTTTCTGTATTATTATTATTACTATTATTACCTTTTAACTATTATTATTGTAACTTTTAACTGTCTTATGTTATTTTAAAAACAAAATATTCTGTATATTGTAAAAGCCCATAAGGGCGTTAAATAAATAAATAAATAAAAATTCTAATATCCGTAACCGAAATTATCCGAAACTAGCGGATAATCCGAAATAATTTCATATCCGTAACCGTATCCGAAACCGGTATAATATTATTTCTATATCCGTATCCGTATTCAGATCCGAAATTTCATATCCATAACATCCCCACTTCACAGCTATGCTTACCCACTAAGCTTGCACCTGAGAGCTAAAATAACCAAATTACCATGAAACTAGTTAAGGTTTACCACCAAGAACAATTCTTCTACCAATAGTTCGAAACAAAAAATTACACAACGTGAACTGGGAAGGTCTAGTAAAAGAAGGCTGCTTGGAAATGCTACGTGAGAAAATCGTAGAGCCGGTGTCGACGTCGGTAGTTAGCTTGTTTGCCTTTAACCAGGCGTAATTTAAGTGCACGGCCACAGTGGCTTTTAGATTTAGGGAATGGAAAACTACCTCCTGCTGGAGAAAAGTACGCGTCATCTGTGCTATCCCAAATGATAGTGTATGTCAAAATGTCGTACAAAGCATGTATGATGAAGCCATGTATTCACTAGGGGACAAATAGCGCAACATTCCGCGTGGCATGTCGCATCAACATCTACGCTCATGTTTCGGGGACAATGACGCGGTCATTTGACGTGTACACACCGGGACTCGCATATCACTTGTCGCGGAAATGTCGCCCGATGAGGTTATGATGATTAGTGCTGCTCATCTATTTATTATAACGAGTTTATCGAACCGTAGGAGGAGAAAAAGGTGGTCGGAAATTATTTACTGCAAAGAGAAAGAAGGATGGATATTCTATGCGATCTTCGAATGTCTGACGGATCTTTTGTCAATTTCACTCGAATGAAAACAACTGATTTTGAAACTTTATTACAAATAATCGGGCCTTCCATACCATCCATAGCCAAGCAAGATACAATATTACGGAACGCTGTTGGCCCTCACATCAGACTTGCAATTACAGCTCAATTAGAGCTCGATCAGTTGGGTAACAATCTCGTTTCCCCACACTAATGTCATATTTCGTGTGTCATGTTGAGTGGTATACAGCGCATGCGCATTCACTTGTAAACATACCACGTGGTACTGAAGCGCAGCGCGATGTCGCGGTGAGCTCGCTCGGGAACGTTGCCACGGCACGTAGAAATGCCGCGCTATGTTGTGCGCGACGTCGCAACGTCACGTAGATGTTGAGGGACAATTTGTCCCCTAGTGAATACATGGATTGAAGCGCATTCCTTAGCAGATGTTTCATGCGTAAAAATGCAATATTTGCCCAAAGAACGAACACGCTTAGATGTATTGGGACGATTAGAAGGTCTAATTATTACATACAAATCGATTGAAAGTATTATTAACGATTAAGGTGGTTTACAGGTAATTGAACATTCTAATTTCCCAGTTGCATTTTCAAACAGTATATACGGTTTTCAACCGCACACATTGAATCTGAGAATCGGGGAAATTATTATTCTTCTTAGAAATTTATCCGTTGGTGACGACTTATGTAATGGTGCAAGAATGGTTATAAGAAACATTAGTAATCATATATTGAAAACAGAAATTATTATGAAAAGCAGGGAACATTACAGCAATTGATTATCGCCGATTGCTTGCTGCTAGGCCCTGGGATTGGACAATCACCTGAACCAGGACAATTTATTATATTATGTCGGTTTCTCGAGGGTGCATCGTTGTTCAAATTGTCGATGATTGTATTCAAGGGATTATTGAAAATGGTTTTTTTAAAGAAAATAGTTTATTCACTGAGATTTTAAATTTATTTTTTTTACCTGACCTCAAAATTACATTTCTTTAAGTTCATGTATATACTTTTGATAACATTGTGACGATAATTATCTTTATAAACTCTAAGTGAACATACATATATAGCGTGTATCAGTTTCCTTATTATATATATATATATATATATATATATATATATATATATATATAATAATATATATATATATATGCACATATATCGAATCCCGTTAATTCGAACCCCAATAATTCGAATTTGCCCATAATTCGAAATTTTTAAAATAAAAAGTCCAAAAATGTTCATTTATATAATCATAATTCGTGATTTGAATTTTTAATAATTCGATTTTTTTTTTGAAATTTGACGAAATTGAAAAAATATTTCAATTTTTTCGCAAGTAAGAATAGCAGATATGTCAATATCGGGTAGGTTGGTACTTTAGTAATAGAAATGTCAGGATCTTTGTATTAGCATAATAAATATTGCGTTTTCTGTGATTTGATTTCTTGAAATATGCAATACGGATGTTTTTCAGAAAATCGATTACTTTTTTCACGAGTTTTACAATTCATGGCGAATTTTGCAATCGCAACACGATCTTTTTATTTTATTTTTCTAACTCGAATTATGAATTAACAGGGTTCCGCATAATTTTAAATGTGTTTTTTTTGGTCCTTTGAATTTCAAATTAACGAGGTTCAACTGTGTTTTAATTTTTCACTAATAATTGTTTAAAGGTACAGATACACATGCTTATTACTGGCATGCGCATTAGCATGCTCAAAACTAGCATGCCCTAACAACTATACAAACTTGCTCATTATTTGCATGCTTATTTTAAGCAAAGCTTTGCTCAAAACTAACAATCAAATACACATGCTTTTGTCATAGAATAGAGAGGAACTCTAGTTCAAGATTGAAACTTTGTAAACTGAAATAGAAAATTCAAGTGAACCATAAATCAAAACAGTTCCTGGGTTTTATCAAACACACATACTTATTACTGGCATGCTTTTGTCATATAATAGAGACGCTCTTGTTCAAAATGGAAACTGAAATAGAAAATTCAAGTGAACCAATAAATCTAAATATTTTTGATGATTTTTTTTTATAATTTTTATTGTAAGATTTGAATCAGTCATGATTTTTCATAAACATTATTTCTTGCTATATTATTTTTATATAGCGGTGACCGAGTATTCCACAGACATTCCTGATTCCTATAATAAGTCACGAAAAGTAATGTTTTATCATCTCCTCAACGCGCCATATTTGTTTCATCTGTTGCGGACTGAGAAGATCGCACTGATAATCGATACTAGCCGCGAATGACATAAGCATACTCATAATAAGCAAGCCAGTTCACATATGCTAAAAAAAACTCCTTCTCATGGTGAATGACATTAGCATGCTCATAATTAACCTGCGGTTGATTTTTGAGCATGCCACTAATAAGCAAGGGCTAAAGGAGGTCAATACTGCGCATGCTTATGTGCCACTAACAAGCATGTGTATGAGTACCTTAAATAAAAATGAAAAATTATGTTTTTGTTGCGCAATAATCCTCTTCCAAATTTTAAATTGTAAAGAAAATTGCCGTCATGTTTTGTTCGAATTTGATTTGTTTAAATACAGAAAACCTCGTTAATTAGAAATTCAAGGGACCCAAAAAAAATTTGAATTACGCGGAACCCCGTTAATTCGAAATTCAAGGTACAAAAAAAAATTTTAATCGCAATACAATTACGAAATTCGCCAGAAATCGTAAAACTCACGAAAAAAAGTCATTGACTACTGTATTTTTGCATATTTCAAGAAATCATTTTGAAAACGCAATATTTATTATGCTAACACGAAGACCGTGACATTTAATTAAAGTACCCGATATTGATATACAGGGTGTACTAGAGCTAGCAGCAGAAACTTTTCATAATCGATATAAGTTACTGTAATGATACTTCAACTTTTTGCAAAAAATAAGTAAGAAATATTGAAAAAAAAATGCAAACTTTGATATTGCATATCTCCATAACAATGATATTAGGCCATGGTTGCTTGAACATTTTAGACTCATAACACAGGGAGGAATCTACCGGCAAATTTTCTGCTGCTAGCTCTGGTACACCTGTGTTTGTTGTTCAAACTTGCGAAAAAATCGATACATTTTATTCAATTTTATCAAATTTAAAAAAAATAGAATTTTGTGACCTAAATGCCTAAAATGTATTGAATTATGCCGCAAGGGACTAAAAATTATGTCGAAAAATCGCGATGCAATTGCGAAATTCGCTAAAAATCGTAAAATTGATAAACAACATTAATTTTGTGAAAAACGTCTGCATTTTCGCATATTTTAAGAAATCATTTCGAAAATGCAATGTTTATCGTGCTAATAATAAATACCGCCACATTTCTATTACTAAAGTATCCGAAATTGACATATCTGTTGTTATCACTTGCGAAAAAAAAAATTTTTGATACACATTTGACGAAATTGAAATATTTTTTCAATTTCGTCAAATTAAAAAAAAATCGAATTATGTGAACCAAAACGTATTGATTTATGGCGCAAGGGGCTAAAAATTATTTCGAATTACGAATTATCGGGGTTAATCTACTATGAAATTAGCATTTTGGGACTTGTGGGTTTTAAAAATTTCGAGTTATGGCGAAATTATCTGGGTTCGAATTAACGGGGTTTTACTGTAATCATATTCATCATTCAGAATTCTGAAATGGCCGACAAATTAATAAATATATATTTTGTTGAATTTTAACACTATACCATACAATGTATATTGTATCATAATCATCAAAAAGTTCCGATGCTTGAGAAAGTCACTTAATATTTTACTTTATATGTATTGTGATCTCACTTGAATTAGCCGCAAGATGCCACCATATCTGCTCGCAGGGCCAAGCAGTAGGCAATGGACGAGTGCCTATTGTAAATACTAATAGTCGCACAGCGGCCACTACAGGCTGCATGGCAGCTCATTCAGCCGCCCGCAGGGTTTAGCAGCAAGTTAACTGCTAGTTGAGAAATATGGTTTTCCATATTTATCATCACCCAGGCCAAGCATATTTTCTGGATGGTCTGGCTGTATTATTAAAGAGTACAAACCGGATTAGCCTGCAAGATTTGAAACAATTACTTCTATCGAGTCGTCATTTTATCTAATTGGTCTAATTTATTCATGGTTTGAAGAAAATAAGATATTTTCAATAAAAAAAAACTTTTGTTATTTTTCAGTGCCTGAAAAATCACTGCAAAGTCATTTGACTCACGGGGTTTCTGAATTATATAAAAAAAAATATAAAAATTTATTTGGTTTATTTTATTTTTATATTTTAATAGGGGCGCCGACCACCAGGGAGACCTCCAAAGAGATGTGGAGAGAGCTGTACGTCCTCGTCACAAGGACAGGACTGACCCGTCAACACAGATCAAGGATCTAACGAAAGAAGAAGAAGAAGATATTTTTAATTTATATTCCAGAATCAAAATAGGCAATAAAATCAACGATAGACTTAATCCTCAATGTTTTTGCAATCTGTAGCTAGCCACTTACATATTTCATCATAAAATACTTTGATTTTTTGTTCATGAGGTAGGTAAGCTTTTAGTTTTTTTTAGATCTTTCCATCTTTTTATTAATAATGGGTCTTTCCCCACAATACGCAGGCTTTGTGGGCAGCGCTAAAACAGCTCTAGATGCATTTCTATACGTAAAAGTATGTGACACAAAGTCACCAATGTATTCACCATGTATTGTGGTGCAAAAGTGTAATCTTCTTAGCAACTTTCTTACCCGTTGAATCAACCGATAACATATTCCTTTTATAGTGTTTTTGCCTCCATTGTTTGAAATCAATTATGTTTTTGGCTAAAGCTAAAGTTACTAAAAATTTCTTAGAGGCTGTAGCATTTAATAAAATGCCAGCAACTTCTTTTATTGTGTAAATTCTATCACAGCGTCTTAGTTTTCATTTTAGAACTGCGAAGTCTCGGTCACAGGGAAGAAAAAGATGTCCTCGTATTGGAAAACATTGCTTAATGTCTATAAACATTTTCAATGTACTAACCTAGAAAACATCCGAATCATCGTATAGTTTTGGTTTTGTCCACCGTATCCATCCGAAAATATATGCAAATTATCCACAGATTGCATGTTTTCTTTAGATATTCATACAGAAATGTACAAATTTTGTTGGGTCTTTTTCCACTCTCTTCTTCATGGTAGGTAAACTACATAAGTGGCAGTCGTCTTTGAGATTGTGTATACAAAATATGTGTCCAGTCAACCGCCTCAAATAAAAGGTCTCCTGCACAGGTATTCGAGGCATATCTAAGTTTTGCATGTAATCAATGCAAATACCACCCGTTTTTCCAGATACATATATTACTTATTATTATTTCTGTAACCTCTTTTATCATTTCATAAAACTTTTTGGACCTATTTTAAGCACAACTTTCACAACAGTCAATAAAAAAAATAAAAAAATATGATGTAATAGAGAAACCCCATTAGTCAGTGACTAATGGAGTTTCTCTATTATATGCGATTCTAAACTTGATGCTGTTTTTTCGATATTATAGCGACTTATATGGTTTTTGGCTGACATGTGAGATTATGATAGTAGAACACAAAAGTGTAAAAATCCAATTTTGGAAAAAAATATGACTTATGGGATTTCTGAAATACATTATTCATATGTTAATCAAAATAAAAATATTCTATTTATAATTTATTTATTTATTCTTTGCACCCACAAAAAAAGAAAAAAAATTTCAAGACAATGGCACTCCCCCACGAACAAATTTAAAAACAAATCTGTAACCCGGGCATCACCGGTACGGACCTCTAATTGTAAATAAATATCACATGATAGTAAGTAAGTGATAGTATATAATAAAGGGCAAACTTCTTATAAATATGTACTATCACCATCATTGGTATCACCAACAATCAATATTGATTTTTTAAAATAATTTACTCAAAAATATTTAATCATTCAAACATTTAAAAAAGCAATCTTAGTAATATTTTTTATACTGTTTGTAAATATTTCACTCCCGTTTAAAAATTCATATGTAGCCATTGTCCACAGCATGTTTCACTATTCCAGCCAGTCGCAACCGTCCCGATTGGGACTTTATCGTTGTAAGGTTCCAAACCTGTGTTATTTCTACTGCGTCAGTTCCCTAAAAAAATGCAATTGAACCGTGTTACAAATTAAATGAATAGAATATTAGGCTCCTCAAGACTTAAGATCTGGGCCAAAAATTTGATAATATGTTTCACTTAGTAAAACAATGCAGTTAGCTTCCCACACAAACTTATCATCTCAAATTTATTTTCTTCCAAACTAACATCTCATTCTCAATTACAAACATACATGCGTTTCTTCATAAAAATCATGCAATCTTTAAACAAATTTGATGTCTTACTGTAAGAGAATCCATGTCAAAAGCTTCTTCCGGCTCTAGAACGATCGCGGGAGTCGATTCCATACTGAACCCGAGTCCAAAATATGAAAATTTCTTTACTTCCTCTACAAAGTAATCCCAAGAGTAAACATTTTCTGGGTCGCTGCCCATCTCTCTAATCTGAGTCGACAGCACATCGTGGTAATACTTCAGCATGTCATGGTATTTCTCATTTCTTAACTCCTCATTAGAACAAGCGTAGATGAAGAATGCAATGTCAAGAACAGGCGATGCCGATCTTGCTAGTTGAAAATCAATCATCACAGAATGTCTCGGGATGTTGGAGCCATCTGTATACTTGAACATGAAGTTGGGAGTCCAGGAATCACCGTGTAAAATTATTGCCGACTTTGAATTATTGTGAACTGCCGCAGACATGTTTTCAAATGTTTTGTCTGTCGCAAAATCTTTAATCTTTTCCACATAAATTGTATTTGGAAACTCTTTCTCAACGGCGTCTATTGCACAGAAACAAATATTCTTCCACAGTGGTCTGTACCATTCCCAATACTTGGAATCGTAATAAACTTCAGGAATCTTTTTAGCCATTTCCTCAAATTCTTTAGGGTGTTGATCTTTGAATGCAAATGACAAAGCGTGGAACTTTGCAAATGTGTTTAAAATTTTTTGGCAATGAGCATAGTCAATTCCTTCTTGTCTTATTGCACTCCCATAACCATAAGTGGTTAAATCTTCCATGGCCAAGAAATCGTTAGTGCCGTTAGTGATAGAAGCAAATACTTTGGGATAGTTTGTGAAAGGATCCGTTACTTTCTTCTCCGCCTGGAACTTAAGTAATTTAGGAAGGATGATTTCATAAAAGTTGATTTCATTTCTGAAGAAGGTATGTGATCTGAAAGTCTTTCTTCTTGCAATATTCATGGGAAGACTTTTGAGAATGACTTTTATAGAGACCTCTGGAGACTTCCCAGCTTTTTGTGATATTAGTTTACCACGAAAGATGATGCGGTATACATCGCTGAGATAGCTGTCTCCTTTCCCAGTTCCTTCACAAAACTAAAAGCATAAAACATTCCATTATATAGACAAAACAAATGTATTGATTTCTGCAACATATCAATCCACATTCACTATAGTTCAATTTTGGAATTTATCGATAGTCCGGTATTGCTTAGTTTTATGGAACTTATTTGTGATCCCTGTTAGAAAGACTCATTAATGTTCTGATGTATCTAAGCATTAATAAAAGTATGGACATACCTGGGTTGCAAGTAATTAAGTAACCACTGTCTGTTTTCTATTTATATCAGGGTTCGAGGATATATATCACGATATTTATGACTTGATTTTTATCTTTGATATATATATCCAAAAAAACTTTCTGCCGTCGTTAATAGATGGCGCTAGTTGTATTAAAAAAAAACGCTACAGATTGTTTGTTTTATTATCTACGGTCGTTGCTAGGTTTTTACTAAATGGCACTAGTTGTATTTTAAAAAGTGCTACAGTTGTTTTTTAGTTTATTTTGTTTTATATAATCCATTTTTTATTTCACATAAAGAAACAAATACTCATAACACTACATTAGAAAGAGTAGTAGTAGATAATTATGCGCCAAACTGATGTAATGTATAATTAATTATAATTTAATCATTACATTAAATAAAAAATATAATCATGTAGGTATATAAGTATTTTCTTAAAATTCCATGTCCACCCTACTACTAGGTTAGCACATATGTCCGCGTATCAACCATTTGTATCAGTGATTGTGTTTATCCATCCTACGAGCGAAATGGTTTGCCCATTGCCATTTTATTTTCTTGGGTATTTGGATAATCATTACAACTACCTCTGGGTGATGTTATGTAGTATGCGAAAATTCAATATCGCCAAAATATTCATTTTACTAAGAAATCGAACATTCCCGATCAGATTGAAATCAATATGTTTATTTAATTTTTATAGTTTCAAGTGTTAACTTTGAGGTGTCATAATTATTAATTTTAACAAATATTTATAATTATATATGTACATCTATTTTTATTTAATAATCTATAAAATAATTTAGCTTTCAGAAGGTAGTCTGACTGCAAATGGCAAATGTATTAAATAAAAGTTTATTTGTTAGATTTAATAGATTATTAGTATTATTTGTATAACTTGGCAAATATACTATTGAAATTGTTTGACGTCAAGGATTGCCTTGAATACAATATTTTCAGAGAGTTCCTTGAACACAATAATTTCAAACAGAAATGTGTCTAATGAAGCAAAACTAGCGGTATACAATGCAATTCTGGTACCAACACTGATGTATGGAAGTGAAGCCTGGAGCTGAGAGAAGATGAACGAAAGTAGAGGAAAGAAAGTAGAGCAGTGGAGATAAGATCCCTTTAGTGTGTGGAAAATCAATTTATGATAGAATAAAGATATGAAAGAATGTAAAGTTGATGTTAGCGTATTTAATTGAATTAAAAAAAGGGTTGCTCAGATGGTTTAGGCATTTTGAGTGAATGAATGGAAAGAAAGATATATGGCGCAAGTGTCGACAGCACTAGAAGGACTTGGCGATCGTAGAAGACGTGGCATAACCAGATTCTGGAAGTTGGTCCCGACAGGAGCCTCAACAATCGTCGAGCTTACATGAGTAGATGAAGGAATGTGGTAGAGACAAAAGACCGGAGAGTGTGGCGCTCTATAATCTCTACCTATCCCCGCTAGGAAACGGCGTGATGGTAAGTAAGTAAGTAACGTTGAGTAATCAAGACACTTTATACAAAGTCAGTTATTTGTTTAATCGTCTTTCTCTAAAGGTACTTCCTAATAATTAACATCAGGTTTACAAAAAGCCAGGCAACCTCCTAAATTCAAATCCAACAGCCATAAATAATAATTACCTCGTGACCGGTGTATTTGACATCATTGCCAAACCATTTGCTCAAGTGGTCACTCAAATAGTCCTCCGTTAGCACCGATGAAATTTGTGTCAGTTCAGTCATTATCTATAAAAATATTACAACCTGTATATAAAATGGAATATATTTATCTTCTTCATTATATATCTAAATACTAAATTATGCTAAATACACATAAATCCACAAACGTTTTAAGTCTATTGATTAGCCAGGACACAAACCGTCCGGTCCATCTATTGGAATATTTATAAAGTGTTACATATATAAATGGCGAGAATGGTAAATTACGTTTTCTACTCGTGTTAATTGTTTAAAATAAATTACATATGTTCTGAAAGACCAATTCTTTTTGACAATAGAATATATTTTTAGTTACTGATCAGTTATTTGAGTTTTTGATAGTAAAATTTTTTTTTTTTTTTTTATTTATTTATTTAAAAATCCTTGTTTACAAATAAGATACTTAATACTAATTTAACAATAAAACATAAGATAAAACATAAGATAATTTACACATTTTTTTTTTTTGTTTAATTTGTGGATTATGCCACTCTACTAGATTCAGTATATTCAGACTTTTCCAAACTTACTATATTTTGTGAAGTGCGAGCTCTGTTGTCGATTTTTTAATATTATTTGTCGCAAAAAGCTTTACGTAACGGATGACGAAATGGAATAATATTCTTCCCCGAACGAAATTCAAAATACGAATAGAGTTAACTTTTGGCATAAAGAATGATTTTAATGCAGAGTTTAAACGCGCCTTAATTTCGCGATTAAGTGTGCAAATAAAACAATCATAATACAATGATAAGGTTTGATAAGTAAACAGTGGCGTGCACACGAGCTCAAAAGTGATTTACTTTAGATTCTGGGAAATAAATATAATTAAAATAATACATCGATAACTGTATAATTCCGTTAACATAACCTGCGGCTAGAGTTTTAATTCCGACGTCCTCGGATTGCGACGTCGTGCCAATTCTTCTTGATTGAAGTTATCTTCTTTTAGCGCATTTAGAGTAAAAAAATTATTGCAACGGAAGTTGCGCATTGTAGCGGAAATGTGTAGCGGGGCATGTAGCGAAAAATCGAG
Source organism: Agrypnia vestita (assembly GCA_016648135.1). Lineage (NCBI taxonomy): Eukaryota > Metazoa > Arthropoda > Insecta > Trichoptera > Phryganeidae > Agrypnia > Agrypnia vestita. The sequence goes on from JADDOH010009491.1 coordinate 44,739, forward strand.
ACCACGGAATGCTGTTGAAATGAGTGTTCCAGTAATATCTAAATATAATAATTTCGTACGAAAGTAAAAAAAAAACAAATTACATGGCTGTGGAAAGCCTCGAACCTCGATCGTGCGAACAGCAACGCAGCAACCAACCGATAGAGCCACCACCGGTTCTTCTTAGTCCGTTAAAAATATATTATATTATATATATTACACACTAGCCGTACACTCATGAAAAATCACGGAACGTAATTTAAATATCATTTATTTATATTTATACACCGTAAAAACCTGACTAACGTCGAACATAGGAGGCGTAAATTAATTTAAAAGATATTAGGTCCTTACATATGAAATTGGCGTTTTGCCGTACTGGCAAATTTGATCTCAAATATCTTCTCTTTGGTTAGGAATTCCAAATCCAAATTTATACAGCTATTTACTCATGTATTTGTGTTTTGAAAATTATAATTCATTTGTTTTTTCCTCAATTGTTTTTTTCTTTGCGTCACTCAGTTTACAAAATGAAAAACTTGAAATATCGCGTTATTTACGAGTACGAGTTCCACCGTGGCACCAGTGCTGCAGAAACGGCTCGAAGGATTAATGATGTGTATGGCGACGGTGCCGCAAAAGAAAACACAGTGCGTTTTTGGTTCTAACGTTTTCGTTCTGGAAATTTCGACCTGCAGAACAAGCCCTGTGGACGGCCGGAGACCAAAGTTGATAATGAAGAATTGAAGGCTATTGTGGAAGCGGATCCATCGCAAACCACTGCAGCCTGCGGTGTTAGTGATAAAACTGTTTTAATCCACTTGA